>OV277351.1:1113935-1116435 GCA_922984085.1 Sicus ferrugineus | reverse complement strand
CATTAAGACTAATATCAAACAGTTGACCACCTAGTAGAAACATTGTAATAAAAGGAAAAATTAATATCGCTTAACGATATTAATTTTTCCTTTCCCTAGGGGTGGAGGGATGTTGTGAGTCGCTGCTTCCGCGGAATACATTTTCATAATGATGTCGCACTAAGCGTTTAAATTCCATCGCACTAAGCGTTTAATTCCACATTGCAACTTGTTTCAATGCCAATTCATCGAGCGCGCGCTAGCCGCTGGTGAAGCGGTATTGCACTTGTTGGCCGTGGAACTAGTGACCCACTTTCTTGCGCTTAGGTGTTAGGGCAGGTCTTTTCCGCTACAGTTAGCGTATTGCTGTTTCCGTGTTTAAGTTTCCGCGTACATAAATATAAATAAGACTGGTATGTAATAGTCAGTAGTCATTACTGAAGTAGAGCTTAAAAGCAGTGTGCAAACTCTAGTGTAATTGGTAATAAAGTGATCAAAGTGGAATTGTAGTGTTTTAATTCGAACGGACTGTGGAAGGAAGGACTTCGGAGAAGCCCACGACAAGGATATTCCAGGAAGAACCCCAACAAGTGGTAGAGTAGAACTTTCTAGAATGCGAAAATTCGATTAGGTGAAAAGGTGAGAAACCTGTATTTTTTTTCATTGATGAGGGAAACCGGTTTGGCGCAGAAACGATAGGAGGTGGGCAGTGACCCAACTCCAGGTTAAATATGTTTTTCATATACAATGTATGCATTTAATTTTAATAAAAAATACAATAGTTCCAATAATACATATTTCAAGAAATCATAGTACAATTGTAAAGCTAATTTCGATTTACATATTTATAAAAGTGATGTGGTTATGTATGATTATCTGTTGATAACGTGTTCTCTTAGTATGCAAAATATGTATGTGAAAGTTATTCAATTATGTCTCGTAATTCCTCGATAATGGAAATAATTTTTTTTTGTTGTTTTTATGGCAGATGGAACCAAATTCAGGGGATGCCTCCTATCCATGCAAAGCATTTGTTGGTTCCGAAGGGATGACAGGTTAGTTGGAAGGGTGAAAGAGAGAGTAGTGACGGTTTACACTTCTCTTAAAGGTTTCTCTTAAAGGTTTCGGTAAGTGGGCGGGAAGACATTCGCAGGGAGATTATTCCACAATCTAATGACGCCACCGAAAAACGAATTCTCACGATAATGCGTGATTCGTTGGAACGAAATCGCGACATAAAAGGGGTGCACCACTCTGGAATTTCGTTGATATCTTCATCCGAAGCTATCTTCATCCGAAGCAAATAATAACAAAAGACGTAATCTATATACCAGCTTATTGGGATCATTCCAATTAATTAATTCGGGTTTCTGTGAATTTATTTGCATTAAACCATTTCCTTTGTATGTCGTTGATGATTCGTTGATTGGTTAGTGCATTTACAATATGCATCTAGATCTGTTTCGTTGTAATTTGATGGTATCTTGTGGAATAATAACTGAAAGGGACCGAGTGTAAGGTTGAAAGAGGTGGGGGATGAGGTGTTAAACGGTTTGTCGGATATTAGTATTTCGCCGTTTTGTATTTTGAAAGCGCTACTTCCGAATCTCCATTCACCATCTAATGAGTTCAGTCCGTATTTTTTTTGTATGGCAGATGAAACCAGGCTCAGGGGATGCCCCCTATCCATGCACAGAATTTGTTGGATGTCAGGTTAGGGGGAAGGCGAAAGAGGGAGTAGTGACGGTTTACACTTCGCTTAAAGGTTTCCGTATGCTGTATCCAGCTCATTTTGCTGCTCCAATTTAGATAAATCCAAGTCTTCAATCGATTTGTTTGCATCTTCCTCTGAAACATCCATTTGAGAGAAAAAGGTACCATCATCATCATCATCATTATCATCATCATCATCATTGCTCTTGGTAAGAGTTTCGTCCATAAAATCGATTTTTTTTCTTTAACTGGGGTACTGGTTTTAAGCTTGTTTGTTATTGCATCATGCATATATTCTGGGTCATCCTTGTTAACATTTGTTTCAGTTGTATCGTTCGTTTTATGTAATTCTAATTCTAATTTTATATAATTCCCCACAAATTCCTTCAAAGGTACTATAATAGGTTTAAAAGTCTCATTCAATTGATTCTCTAAATCTGCTTTTCTTAACTTTAAAGCCCTAATTTTTTGTTTCAGTTTTCGTCTAGTTTTTACAAGTTCTTTTAATAGTTTAATATTCACCTTCAGTGTCTTCAATCAGCTGTAACAGTCAGTTATCAAGACTAGGTGTATCAACTATCAAATCAGATCAGATCGGATTAGATCTGGTATATCGACTATCAGATGAGATGTATTGTGACGAACCTTTCTTTGGCTGGCGTGGAGTAGCTGTCGCGCGTTCAGTGGTGCGGGTCACAATACTCTCCTGATGACAATAGCTCCTCTGATGATACTTGCACGTAATCCCGCCCTGACCCCTCTAATTATGTAACACAAGGGTTTTCTTGTAAATAACTTTATTAAACTA
>OV277351.1:966435-998935 GCA_922984085.1 Sicus ferrugineus | reverse complement strand
CAACAGATACTTAGAAACAAAAGGACTTCTACATTTTAACAACAACGACGCAATAAAAAGTGGCATCAGTCCAAAGACTTCAAAATAAGGCCTCTTATAAATAAACTAAATACCAGTTTTTGAAGTTAAGTTTTTTTTCCAAGCACCTGTCAATCGTCGAACAAATGGGCAGCTTTTATGGTGGCCATTTTTTAAAACAACTTATTAGAGGAAAGTCGATCCGATTTGGATTAAAACAGTGGATAATGGCTTGTGCCGAGGCCGGGTACTGTTACCAAATGGATTTATATCAAGGAAAAAGAGATTTGTAAGATAAAGATCCTACCGTCGTTGGCTATAAAATAGTTATTTCTATGATAAGTTTGCTAAATCACCAAGAGGAACATCAAATCTATTTCTTTTCAAGTTTTCGAGTAATGGCTACCTTGAGCCAAAGAAATGTCCGAACGACTGGAACCGCCAGAGCAAATCGCCTTGCCAAGTGCCCAATGAAAGATGATGAAATCATGAAAAAAGAAATTCGAGGTTCTTTGGATTACAGATTTGATACAAAAAATTAAGTTCTTACCACAATTTGGAAGATAATAAAGCTGTCAAAATCATTACCAACCACCAAACAGTTTATCCTTTGGCTACTGTGCAACGATACAACAAAGCCGAAAGGAAAAGAACGAATACCTTGCAGCCCAACGCAATTAGCCAGTACAATAAATACATAGGTGGTGTTGACAAGCTAGACTGGCATATCAATAAATACAATATAAAAATTAAAGGAAAAAAATGGTATTTCAGACTTTTCACTAACTGTATTGATGTGGCCAACGCATATGCTTCATCCAATATATCCCATGATAAAACAACATATTTAAATTTCATGCGGCTAACAGCTAGAAAATATTTAACTTTATCATCTGGATTATCCGACCCGAAATACTCAGATAGACCATCAAGAATTTTCAAAGAAAATAGACTTATTACACGCCATGTATTGGAAAGAACACTAGAAGGAAAACAAAATAGGTGCGCCTTATGTGGAAAAACAGTTCCTTTATACCATAGCAAAATTTTTCCTTCATAAGAATTTTTGTAACTCTAAACAACGAGCATAAATAGAAAAGAGATATTATGACTCAAAATTTTCGACTAACGGCAGATTTTCATGTGCCATTATTACAATGCAGTCAAGAGCGCAGCAACTGAGAAGCTAGCAGAGAAATTCGTGGTGAATTTGATTTTACTTCATAAATGTTGACGAGGAGAGAAGAGGGATCGAGGCAATTCCACTTGTTGGGATTCGGCAAATTTTGCTTTTTTCAGTTTTTGGACTTTTTGCTTTGTGGTTTCTGGGCTTTTTAGATTTATATTTTAAATGACGATTTTTTAGTTATGGGAAGTACTTAAAAATATTTTTAGTAAACAAATAAATAAAAATTAAAATTAAAATAAATATTTTATTAAATTAATCTATAAAAATATTATATTAATTTATAAAAATATATTATATTAAAAGGAAAAGGTGGTTATTGCTCTAGTTTTTTTCCAAAGTAAAACTCTCCGAATTAAGTATAAAATTTTCTAAATTCAAAAGGGCTTCTTCGCAGTTGACGCATTGAAATTTTTTGCCTAGTTTTTGATTTCATTCATAGCCTACAAAGTATCGTCCCACACTGTTTTCTAACGGGGTCAGAGCGGTACATGCTATGGTTTCTTCATTTTGCATGTGACTGTCTGAAGAATTTGGATATTCGGGTTCAAAATTCCATTCCAGCATTAAGTCATCGTCTTTTTCGCAGCTTTTATTTTCACTGTTGTGCGTTACAAATTTCATGGATAGATAATATTCTTGCCGAAACGTACTGAATATCTCTTACAGATGGATTAATATTAGTTCCAATTGTTGATCGTATAACAGAAAAAAAGTTTTCCAAAAAATCTTGGTTAAACCTCCCTGACATAATAAATTAAATTTTGGGGTCCTGAAATAAGTTGTGAATTAGTAAAAGCATCGAATGTAGTGTGAAAATGAAGAGCATAAATTTTCTTTTCGTAAATGAAGTCATTATGTTTAATTTTCCTCTGTAACTCAATGTTATGTTTTTGGTAATAAGTTTATGGCAGATATTACAATTTTGGTTCACTAGCTCGTTTTCTGTGAAATCATTATCAATATCGACATTTTCATCGAAATCCGTTAATAAATATCATCAAATAGGAGTACACAATTTCTAGACTGAGGATTCATACTTTGTGCTAAGTTTTTCAAATGAGATGAATAATTTTAATTAGCCGCCATATATATATTTTTTATAATTATTGAATTAATATGTATTCTTTAATATGTATTCTTTGATGTTACGATTGTTTAGATTAGTCAGATTTATATGTATGGTGATGTGCCGGCGATGTCTCCCACTAATTTTCTGTTTTTTTACGAGGAAGGAAGTGTATAAGGGAAATAGGAGAAATCTGCTGCACCAAGCATATTGGTCGATTCTTTACGTTAGTTGCGCTCAGGCAGTAAGATTACTCCATAAGGAACTCATAATTTAATGTTCTTTATTAAAACTTGAACCATTTTTACCTTTATCAGAATACATTACATTTCTTAATTCAAATAAATGTAATATCAGACATGCATATGCATATGCATGTCTGATATGACATTCATTTTAATTATCAGACAAATATGCCCGCAAATTAACAAAGATCAAAAATAAATTTAAAAGTGTATTTTTTGAAAAAAACACATTGTTGTAGAAAAGCTGAATTTGCAATTGTTCAACATTGATGAACATTTCTTTGTCAAAAACTATACACTATAAAAAAATGTAAAAACTATACTGCATAAGAAATTTTTTTAACGAATTTCCGCCATTCAAGTCATTAAAGACACACCGGTCTTCGATGTATTAATTAAGACACACCGGTCTTCGATGCATTAATTTTTACAGCTTATTCAACTAATTGCCTACAATTTAATAAATCTATATATGTGCGTGAAAAATTCACAAGTGAATTGACAGTCAACAAGTCACGCTGAAATCCTCACGCCATAGGGCAACCGCAGACAAAAATAATGGGCAAGAAACTCCAATAAATTATATTATTCATAATATAATAATATATATAGTGCCAATTAGGTACAACGAAAAAGATTTTTTTGAAGGAATTGTTTCTTCATAAAATACGATATGTAGGAGCATAACTAAGGTTATAGCTACTAACTGTCGCATATAACACTTCCAAAAAATACATATTTTTCTCAACAACTGATTAAACTGCATAGTTTTTAATCAGAGTTTAAACCCCCAAAAACATTGGCCATATACGAGCGTGGATGAGTTCTTCCGAATTCTGTTATTTGTATAATAACCGAAATAAACATCCGAAATAAATATAAAAAAAGGTCAACAAATGCACGGTCAATTATAATAAATCGAAATAAAGCAATTCAGAAATCTTGAAAAGCACAACAAAGAAAACAAAAGCAAGGAGCGCATACACATAGCCATACACAGGCGTACAAAGCGATCTAACACGAGAACCGGTCACTCGAATGGAGTGTGATAAGCCTAGAAACGAAGAATGTGAAATATAGGCATCCCTCGAATAGTACTTCGGTACTTTACTTGCACGAAGTCCACAAATATTGCTATTATAATATATATATATATATTCTTCTGTGTTCTTATTTCCAAATTTTTCTGAATTAATCTTTGGAACAAAATTTACAAATTTGTATAAATCTCGAGTTTCGAATTGCATGGTTGCGAATAGCATGGAACCAATTCACGTGTTTTTCGAGGGATGTCTGTACAAATGAAAGGTAAAGCTGTGGGCAACGGAGGAAGAAAGAAATTGAAAAATTGTATATTCCCTGTTGGAACTTCAAATATTACACCACATTCACCTCGCAGAGCTGCCTTGAGAGAGGCAGAGCATTGAGTGATTTCAGTTGATAATGACGCAGGATATATTGTTGCTGTTTGAGTCATAAAATCTCTTTTCTATTTATGCTCGTTGCTCTTGGACATCACTGCTCTAAAGTCCCAACGTTGGCATTTGGAGATAAATGAAAATTGTTCAATAAATATTATTTTACTAATTAAAAATACATTTTGGTGTTTATAAAGTGACAATTTTAGTTATAATTATAATAATATATTATTATAATATAATAATATATTATTATATAATAATATAATAATATATTATTATAATTCATCGTCCATCTACTAAGAAACCAAAATTTGCTACTTAATGAGTTAATGAACTAAAATGAGCAAAACAATTTTATTTGTATTAATTTGTTATTATTAATTCTGATTATTAGGTTTATCTGGAAGGTGGACTTGATAAAATGTGAAATATTGGCCTAAGTCAGAATCCTCCCTTTCTGGATTTTAATTTTCTATCGCTATGTTGGAAATCAGTTCCAAAAGACAGATATTTTTGCTGAGTTACAATCGCAGCTCCAATTGATTTTTGTGGGAGATAGGTGTTTCAAAGCGCACTAATAGATGCTTTACTCATGCCGAAGCATAAATACCACATTTTAAGAGATCTGAAACACATTATAAAAATTAAAGTTAGTAGATCGCCGCCATTTTTTCGGATACTATTCCAGATATTCCGGAATAAGTCCTTCTTTTACCATATACCAAAAGTACACTTCTAAATCTTTTTTTAAAAAAGAGGTGCCTGTTCATTTAATATACAAAGTGGACTAGACACAGATTTCAACGACTTTCAGTAGCACAAGAGATTTACCTAAAATAGTAAAATCTAATAAAGAATATTTGTGTTCTCGTGTAATTGTGATTTCTAAAGATAGAGAGACGGACAGTGCAGAGTCTACTCCAAAGGTAAAACTTAGTAAGAATGGACATCTTTTTTATTATCTGCGTTACAAATGCAAAAAATACATTCTCTTCCTACAGATGTTGGGTATAAAACTCGGACTCCGTGAAACTTAGGTAATACATAATTGCATTTTAAATTATGACAGAATAAATATACCAGCTGCACAACAAAAATTTTAGAACTTAAAGTAATATGTTTTAAAGTCAAATGTCAAATGTTTTAAGCATCCAAAAGGCGTTTAAAAATGTTAAGAAATTAACAAAAGCAGATGTACAGTGTACATATACAAAGATAAGTATTTTATATTATCCATTTAGAATTACCTAAAAGTCAATAAACTCATGGTTGTTCTTTGTTCATGGTAATGTGTAGGAAATACTTAGCTGTGCAATTTGTTTTGCCCTTATGCGTTAAACTGTAAATCAATTGTAAATTCAGCAATAATAAGTTAGAGATTACTGATTATAAATAATGCTTCTCAATAAAGTTAAGTTGTGGGTTTGAATTAAAAAGTGTTCACTTGGTCTTATTATTGACTCAGTTAAAGTGCAAGAGTGAAATTAATAACAAATTATATCATCGACTTGGTTAAAGTGCTATAGTCAATTCTATTCAACATTCAAGAAAAAATATCCTTGACAGCAGATAAACTAAAGAATATTTTCTTTATTAATTATAAAATCAAACTGATAAATAAAAACGAACAACGTTAATTTCAAATTTGATTAAAGAGCTTAACACAAAAAATTATTTAAATAAAGGTCTATATGAAAATTAGAAATAAATAAATATTGGAATATCCAATAAACAAGAGGAAATCTGAATTCTGTTGCTGTAACAATTCTAAATTTAGGAGAGATGTGAAGTTAGAAATTTCAAGTAAGAACATGTAAATTTAAAATACCTGGGTGTTTTATTAACTTTTGCTTTAAATACCTGGATATATTATTAACTTTTATTGATGAGTTCAACTTCAAATGAGATTTACGCCAATTTAAAAAGCTTACTCGCTAGTGATTTGCGTATACCTTTCATATGTTTAGTTTTATATCTTATATTTTATTTTAGAATACAATAGTACCAAATTCTTAATAAATATATTACTCTAGAAGGTTTACTTTGCATTTAGGATGGACTTATTTCAGCTGGACAATTTCTTTCTTCCTAATTTTAAAACCTATGTATACTAATAGATTAAACTGGGTAGAATTTCAATAGGTAAAAGAATACTCACTTTTTCCTTTAGAAGCGCCGTAAATGAAGGATGGTGATATATCTTTTTTAATTGAGCGGAAACGCGTATCCCTCTCTTGATACTTTATATTAGGAACTGACCGTAACCTCTGCTCCCTCTTTTCGTTCGGCTTTTGGTTAACGGGTATGGCCGGTATATATTCAGTCTGTGTGTCATTTACAAAAAGGGGTAAAACATTCGGTCTTAAAATAATAACATCCTCCACTTTTTCGTTATCAGCCGTTACTTGCTTGTGAAACTGAATGTCAAATCTGTTATCAAATGCATTACCAGAATTATTCGAATCTTTTGTAGAAATTTTCGATGCATATTTAGAACTATTACATTCGCATTCAGTAGTATTAGAACAACTTGAAGTAGTTTCAATTTGGCTTTTAACATTATCACAGCTGTATCCATATTGAACATGGGTAAGAAAATCGCTTTTATCACAGTTTTTTGTATCTAATATATTTTTGTTAAATTGAAGTTCAGCGTCATTATTTTGTGCAACTGAATTATTGACTTCTTGTTGAGAACATTCATTGTCCTCATTACCTGCATAAAAAATTGATCTCTCGTTATGTGCAACATTTTCTGTATCATCAATAAATCCTATTTTTAAGTTAACTTTAGATAACTGACGTTTAATACTAAATGTCTTCCATGAAATTGATTTTCTTCTACCTTGATTGCATCTTGAAGAAATAGCAATGTCCTCACTTGTAGGGCTATTTTCAACACTAACCGTACCAATAGGTTCATACATGGGAGAAATTGGATGTGAAGACGTCGGTTCAGCTGCAACATCGGCCGTTATATTCTCAGGACTAGTGACGTCGTTTAGCTAAAGTAATTCGAATTTATTATGAACTTGAAAACATCTTTTTGCAGTAATAAATTTAATAATAAAAATTAAAATACTTTTTCTTCATTACAATTTTTTTCATTATTTCAGATTTAAATTAAAATTTTATGTAAATTAGTAATTTAAGCCTGGATTGAAAATAAGTACTGTGAGTAAAGTTCACAATGTAATATACACAAAGAGAAAGAGGGAGAGCAAGAAAGAGAGAGTCACAAAATACTAGAGTCAACAGAAGTTTTTAAACAGAAAACAGTAATAATAAGTCAGAAATATAAAAATTGTAAAAATTTTTTCATATTAAAAACTGTAAATGAATGCTGCATGAAATCAACAGCCTATTGAAATCTCGGCTTCGATTAAAAAATAAGTAACTTAAAAATACGTAATTAGTAACTTTCCTTCGTTGAAAATACCCAAAATTTTAAATTCATTGGAATATGGTACATATTGAATTCATAAGACTGGTTGTTTTCAAAACTATTATGTATCACAATGAAACACATACTATATGTAATCTGGTCGCATGCTAGATGAGAAGTGACAGTGTTTATTCATTATTTTAATCTCTTTTTAATTTTTTTTTTATGGCAGATGAACCAAGCTCAGGGGATGCCCCCTATCCATGCAAAGCATTTGATGGTTCCGAAGGGATGACAGATTAGTGGGACGGGGGAAAGAGGGAGTAGTGACGGTTTACACCTCGCTTAAAGGTTTCGACGGTGTAAGTGGGTGGGAAGACATGCGCAGGGAGACTATTCCACAATCTAATGACGCGACCGAAAAACGAACTCACACGGTAATGCGTGGTTCGTTGGAATGGAATCGAGACATAAAAGGGGTGCACCCCTCTGAAAAGCCGAGTAGTTCTGCTGAATACCTGAACCGGAGGAATCAGGCCGGCTACTTCAGAGGAACATTTACCATGAAAGTAGCGGTAAAATAATGATACACACCCTACATCACGACGACGCTCCAAGGTTTCAATAGAGCTGGATACCCTACTGTCCCCTATAAGTTTTAACGCACGACATTGGACTCGGTCTAGGAGTTGAAGATATGTTCGCGAAGCTCCCGACCATATATGCGAATTGTACTCCATTTTCGGACGGATATAAGTGGTGTAGATACAACGAAGATCGGTTGGAGTGAAGTATTTCTTACACCGCTTAAGAAAGCCTAAGCACTTGGCTGCTTCTTCCGACACGTCAAAGATGTGATCGTTCCAGCGAAGATCGCATTGGATTGACATGCCCAGAACATCAAGAGCCTCCGACTCATTAATATCCACACCACCCATATTTAGAGGTGGGAAGTTGTCACCCGCCAAACGCTTGTGGGTTAACAAACAGCATTGGGTCTTCCGCGCATTAAAGTCGACCCGATTCGCACGACCCCACTCCTGGATTTTGTTGAGGTCGGATTGGAGTGTGTCATTCATAATTCTGCGTCTTTTAGTGATCTCCAGAATGGAAGAACGCCTGGAGAATGAATATGAATGACAAATGCTGCTGTCATCAGCAAACGAATAGACGGGGTTTGATGTCAATGACAGAAGGTCATTGATGAAAATAAGAAAAAGTGTCGGAGACACTTCGTATACAATGTGATTATGACGTTGCCAGAATAATAAAATAATGCCATATATAGTATACATGCTCCAAATGCTCCTTAATCTGAAAGTTCATACAATTAATTTCAACATTATTTACATTGTATTGTTTCCTTAAGGGTCCGTTTCTTCATTAATAATAACGCCTTCAGTACTATTCGTATTGTTATAAGTTTCTAAAATATTAATATTTTTATTCAAACACGTTAGAGGTAGTAACGGATCTTTTAACATTTCAGTAGATGTCACAAAACCAATATTTTGGACTTTACGGATTTTTTCAACTTTACCAGAAAGCGAATAAACTTTAACCATTACGTTGTCTTTTACTATACATTGAAGGAATTGTTTTTATTCGCTTTAAAGTATTTTTATTAACTTTAGAGTTTGTATGTTGAGTTATTTGCGGAGTCTAATAATTTGACTCAATAAGTGAAAGAACCAACGCACTTTCCTTACGTTGATGGGCAAAACCAAAATATTCTGGACCTTCTTCTAACTTCACAGCAAGTATGATGTGAATGTTCTTGAACCTCTTGGTAATTCGGACCACGCTTCAATCCGCTCACCAGTCAGCTCCGAATCGTACAGTGTGGCTTTATGAGAAGGCTAATTGGGATGCGCTGAACTCCTTTTTCAGCCATTTCAATTGGCAATTGTGTTTCAGGGATAGAAACATAAATGCTGCGGCAAAATTGGTCGAAAATGTAATTTTATTTGGTGTGAGGTCTTTCATAACCAATAAAAGAATTTCCATTAAACCAAAAACCATTCCTGGTTTAATGCGACTTGCAGACAAGCAGTCAGGTCTAAAGAGGAAGCATTTAGGAATTGGTGTTTAAACAAAACGTCTGATACTAAAATGCTGCGCAATCATGCCAGAAATAGGTGCAATGCCGCTCTAAAGCGCGAAAAAGTTCTCTACGAACAGCGCCTTAGATGTAGAGTTCTTGAATACCATAAGAGTAGTAAGAACTTTTGGTCGTTCGTGAGGAGAGTGAAGAATCAGACGTGATCGTCTATTCCAACTCTCCTCAAGGATGATCATATCTTCACTCCCTCGGTTGATAAGGCAAACTTATTAGCCAAAATGTTTGCTGAAAACTGCTCTCTTCCTGAGACCACTACCCGTGATCGATGGTGTCATATTATGCCTGAGATGCACTTTCAAACGCGGGCTGTTAAAAGAGTGTTTGTAAGCCTTAACGTCAATAAATCCTCGGGACCGGATGGCATTTCAGCCTACGTGTTGAGAAAGTTCGCCTCAACACTGGCTCGCCCAATGCGCAATCTCTTTAATTTGTCGTTTACTTCAGGAGTTTTTCCCACTTCCTGGAAGATTGTGCAGCCAGTTCCCAAAAAAAGTGAGGCAACCCCCTGTAAATTACCGGACCATACCAATCTGCTCAGTGCTCTCCAAAATCATGGAGAGCATTATAAATTTTAACTTGATGAGGTATTTAGAGAGCACCAAGTTGACTAGCGATCGCCAGTACGGCTTCTGTGGTCACCGTTCGACCGGCGATCTAATGGCGTTTCTCACTGAGCGGTGGAACAGTTGTATTCACCAGTTCGATGAGAGCAAGGTTGTTGCTCTGGATATCTCCAAGGCATTTGACCGGGGTAGCATAAAGCACTCATGTATAAACTGACTGCTTATGGTGGCGGTAATACTTTCACTCGATGGATATCGAGTTTCCACAGCGGCCGTTCTATTCGGGTTGTGATAGACGGCTTTCCGAAGAGCACTCCATTAATGCTGGAGTTCCGCATTGTTCGGTCCTGTCTCCGACACTTTTTCTTATTTTCATCAATGACCCTCTGTGATTGAAATTCTTGGGTTCTTGCTGGAATATCCTTGTCGTGGGCTTCTCCGAAGTCTTTCCTTCCACAGTCCGTTCGAATTAAAACACTACAATTCCACTTTGATCACTTTATTCCCAATTACACTAGAGTTGCACACTGTTTTTAAGCTCTGCTTCACTAATGACTACCACTATCTGCTACATTCCAACCTTATTTATATGTTCTGAACGCGGAAGCTTAAACACGTAAATATGCTACCTGTAGCGGAAAAGACCTGCCTCAACACATGAGCGCAAGAAAGTTGGTCACTAGTTCCACGGCCAACAAGTGCAATACCGCTTCACCAGCGGCTAGCGCGCGCTCGATGAATAGGCATTGAAACAAGTTGCTATGCGGAATTAAACGCTTAGTGCGATGGAATTTAAACGCTTAGTGCGACATCATTATGGTCGACTGAAAAAGTATTCCGCGGAAGCAGCGACTCACAACATCCCTCCAACCCTAGGGAAAGGAATAATTAATATCGTGAAACGATGTTAATTTTTCCTTTTATTACAATGTTTCTACTGGGTGATCAACTGTTTGATATTAGTCTTGATGCTATTACAAATTTCTTAAGTAAATACCATAATAGCTTCTTGTCTGGCCTGCCTCGGACATGCTGATTGGAGATGAAGATGATGATGGTTCTACCGTATTATGCTTTTGCTTCTACGAATTGTCATCTCGTCTTTGGGTGATGTTTTCTTGTATGAAGCGTTGCAGGGCACCCACATTTGAAGAAATGGTGTGTATCTGTATGACTGCACCGATTGGACATGCTCCTCGTAGTTCTGGCCTACTTTGGGGTTGTGTGCTACGTTCTTGACTGTCTGGTGGACCTCCCATCTTTCTTGACGCTAATTGATCGAAGAAGCTCATATCTCGACTGTGGCTTCACGATTCCATTGTCTCACTTCGGGACGTTAGCTCTAATTTGCGACTATGATCTGTAGTCAGATGTTAATTCGCGGGGAGCGCCCCAAAATAAAAACGTTTCAGCACGTCCACCTTGTTGACTAATGTTAGCGAGAAAGCTTCGCCATGGCAATCTTTGTCGAACAATGATGTCCCTTATTTCTGTGATGGTGCCGTACAACGTGATGGTTCGGAGAAGCAACTTCGATGTACCGCTCGTATCTTGGAGTCCATGATTAAACTGAAGCTTCCATAGGTGTTGATGCTGTTGGTGGCTTATCCTACTTATTTTCTAATACATATACTATGATATAATTCAATGAAATTTGTTATTTCGTGAGTAATATTTTAATTATCTTAGGTTTGTTCCTTAATATTTACGCTGCAGTAAATGCGAGTATATACATACTTATGACTATTGACAATTTGCGTGCGTATTCGACTATCAACTAAAATCAATACATTTATCAAGTCAAACCATTAAATTTTATGTGAAATTTTTTGACACTTTCCGTTATTGTAAAGTATCATAATTATGTCCTTACACCTTTTTATCTATGTTCTACTTTCATTTAGTTAATATCTTATTGAGTCTTAAAGTCTGTAAAGCATTTTATTCCTTACTGTTTACGTTGCAGTAAATGTGAATATTTTTATTTACATGTATACCTAAGATGTGTGCATATTTGCCTATTAACATTGTAACGAATGTCTTCACGCCAGGATATGCTCACGGCTGTCCAGCGTTCAACTTTAAAAAAAAAAAAGAAACAAACCCACAATTTATTCTTAATTAGTCTAATACTTATCTTTATTTTTCTCCACATACATTAGTACAACCCTTCGTTATAACTAGTTACAGTCTAATGTTATTTCTAGTTTTTATTTTTTGTTTTTTTTTTATTTCTGTGTTATACTTTTTTTAATCTTATTGCTAATCGTATACTATATGTCAGTCCATCCGTAAGTAAGTCAGGGCTAATTTTGCTTATATACACGTGGATATTTAGCTACTACGAGGAGGGTGACTACGGGACTCTTATTTGGATTCAGGACCTGCTCGCATGATAGCCAGGCTCTCGAGATTCTAAATTTTGCTTCCACTAGAAGCAATCCACCAAATTCAGACAGTCAGGAATTAATCAGGATTTCAGGATTTTGAATTTGGCTTCCACTAGAAGCACTCCACCAAATTCAGACAGACAGGAATTAAATTGACGAGGACTTACCGCTTAGATGGTGGATTTCCAAGAGCCCCGATTTACAATTCGGAGGCTGCTTTTATATGCCTCACCTAACGGCATTTGGTCATTTTGTTATTTTAGTTTGACCTTCGAAAATTTCTGTTAATCGCTTCTTTTGCTTCCGACTGGGGTTGTTGTTTGTTTAAAATTCTTTTGTGCTCATATAATATGCCTACGTTTGTTGTTGTCGTATATTTTCCCCACGTTAATTTTTACTTGTGTTCTCCTGTTTTTTTTTGTTGTTGCAGTAGCGGAGTGTAAAATAACTTTTTGAAGTTATTCTTGTAATTATTTTTGCTCAGTATCGGCTTTGCATGTTGTTGATGTTGTTCTAAACCAGTTTTTGCTAGTTAGCTTGATGCATGTAATTTGCCCGTGTTTGTTGTTGCTAATTTCTATGTGACTTTGGTTTTACTATTTGCTCTTTATTGCATTCCCGGTTTTGTACATGTTATTGTTGTTGTGCTTATTGTGTGCAGATTTCTTCTTGTTGAGTGCGGTGAGAATTTTGTTTTCTTCCCCGAAATCGAGCTTTCTGTTTGATGTTCGGTTCGTTCTCCTTCAACAAGTTTCCCCAACTTGGTTGAAGTTGGTTGGCCGTATTGATAGAATTAAGTCCACCTCAAGTTGGGTCCGCACAACTCGAGGTTACTGCATCCCTTGAAGCGATTTTCGCGGGATCAGCTCAGGTGGAGTGTGGTCCAGGTTCTACACCCGTGTTTGTAAGGAAGTTATGCTTCCTTACAACATCTTTTTTATAAACTTTACATTTATTAACCCATTCAGGGTAGAACATTTTTCCTTATGTAAAAATTATTTCCCCTTTTTTTCAATATTTTTATTTTTATAATTTCCCGAGTATTTTTCAATATTTCGTATTTACTGTTCTCTATTTCAACCATTATTCATTGCTATTATTCATTCGGACTTCTGTGTACTTACTCAATTATTACAATTTAGTTTAATTTTAATTTAATTTTTAGTCGAGTTGAAGTAAATTTTAAATACTCTTCTAGATGCTTCCTCCTTACTAGACGCTTCCGTGTGCATTTAACATATCTATATACAAGTAACGGTAAACCAATTCGCGATGCCACATAATGTCATGGCGCCCTGACACCATGTGACAAAACCGTCTACGAATTATCTACCACAACATTGCCCCAACAGTGCCCCACCTACGACCGCCTTGAAATATACAAAAATGTTATTTACGTTCGTTATTTTTCCCTATTTACTAAAATCTGAATTCTTTGCTGAACTATTGTATGTGTTGAGCGTGGTTTTCCGGTTCCGATTTACTGCGTCCGTGACTGTTTCTATTTTACTTGAATTGTTGTACTGTTTAAGTAAATTGTTATGAAATGACTTATCCCTGTTCTTAATTTTTATAACTGTCGTGACTGGGCTTCTAATGCCTATTACCTCATATGGGCCTAACCATATCGGTGAAAATTTGTTTTTCCTAGTTTTATTTTTCAGCATTACTCTATCTCCAGCTTTTAAAATTACTGGGTTTAATCTGTCATCGTACTGCCTTTTGGCCTCTTCTTTTCTCTGGCACGTTCCTGATTTTGCCTAACCATCTCATGGGCCCTTTGTATTTGGAATTTACGGACCTTGATGGGATCGTCCGCGTTATAGAGTGGGCCACATTTTTTCTTCAAATTCGTTGGCATCTGCGCGTCGAATCAATACAGTGTGCGAAAAGGGGTTTGTTTGGTGGTTGTATGCGGAGTGTGATTATGCACGTGCATTGCCGCTGATAACCATTGGTCCCAATTGGATCCGTCCTCTTTTGCAAAACTGCGAAAATACTCTGCCAATGGTCTATGGCTTCGTTCTAAGGAACCATTGGACTGTGGGTGGTACGGTGTTGTGTGTAATTTTTTAATTCCTAACAATTTACATGAGTCGGTGATTAATTTTGAAGTGAAGTTGGTACCGTTATCTGTTACTAGAATTCGTGGAATCCCGTATCGCGTTATCACTTCATCGTAGAATGCTCTGGCTACGGTGCTTGCTTCTGCATCAGGAATAGCTGTGCCATAAATTTTGAAAAGTCGTCCTGAAATGTAAGAATGTACTTATTACCGGATACAGTCTCCGGTAAAATACCTACAATGTCCATATAGACCTTATCTAAGGGCCGCACTGGCGTGTCTTTTAATACGTGGGGAATTTTCGTTAGTTTTGAACTTTTGTTCACCTGACATTTGGGACATGCTCTAACGTATTCTTTTATCTGTTTTTGCATGCCTGGCCACCTGTATTCTTGCCTAATGCCTAAATAGGTTTTTACCGCCCGTAAATAGGTTTTTGATGGCCTCCTAATGGTTTATCATGGAAATCTTTTATTATCGTCTCTATTTCTTTTGGGTCTTCCAGAAAAACTGTATTACCATCTTGTTTCGTCTTTGGACTATCCGGTTCTACTGATGCGGAAATTTCCCGCGGCTTGTTTTCTCGGGTTTATAGTTCTTTCGCCTTAGAGCGCGTTTGGACTGCCGCGACCTCATTGTTATTTTGGGGTATTCTACTCAGAGCGTTTAAATTTTTCTTTCCAGGTTTATATATAATTTCGAAATTGTACTCCGATAGTTTATGTCTAAACCTGGCTAGACGAGAAGTCTGATCCCTTAAATTCGCTATACCCCTTAAGGGTTGGTGGTCTGTAAATATTTTGTACGGGCTCCCCAAGAGATATGCCCTAAAATTCTTCGTTGCCCAAACTATAGCCAAGAATTTCTTTTCGATTGTGGAGTACCGTTTCTCGGCTCCACTCAACGCCCTACTGGCGAAAGCTATTGGCCTGTCCTTGCCTACTTCCCCTTGGAACAATACTGCTCCCAGAGCTTCATTGCTGGCGTCTGTTGTTAACAAAAATTGTTTCGTAAAATCCGGATACGCGAGTACAGGTGGTGATGCTATTGCCTCCTTCAGCTTGACGAACGCTTTCTGGCAGTCCACCGACCATTGGAATTTGGTATCCTTTCTCAGTAATTTGTTAATTGGCAAAGCTATTTTTGCCAAGCTCCCAATAAATTTTTTTTTTATGGCAGATGAAACCAAGCTCAGGGGATGCCCCCTATCCATGCACAGCATTTGTTGGTTCCGTAGGGATGACAGGTTAGCGGGAAGGGGGAAAGAGGGAGTAGTGATGGTTTACACCTCGCTTAAAGGTTTCGACGCTGTAAGTGGGCGGGAAGACATTCGCAGGGAGACTATTCCACAATCTAATGACGCGACCGAAAAACGAATTTCCACGGTAATGCGTGGTTCGTTGGAACGGAATCGCGACATAAAAGGGGTGCACCGCTCTGGAAAGCCGAGTAGTTCTGCTAAATACCTAAACCGGAGGAATCAGGCCGGCTACTTCAGAGGAATATTTACCATGAAAGTAACGGTAAAGAAGTAATGCACACCCTACATCACGACGACGCTCGCAAATTGAAATAACTTGTTATCTCAAATAACGATTTTATTTAAAAATGAAATAACTCATTTTCTCAAATAATCTCCTTATTTAAAAATGAAATAACACGTTATCTCGAAATAACCAAGTAGATGCGATAATTATCTGAAATAATTCCTGAAATAATTATTTCAGATAACTCGTTATCTCAAATAATCTCGTTATTTCAAAATTAAATAACATGATTATTTGAGATAATCCTGCATATGAGATAATTATTTCAAATAATTGTTGAAATAATTATTTCAGATAACTCGTTATCTCAAATAATCTCATTATTTCAAAATGAAATAACATGATTATTTGAGATAATCCTGCATATGAGATAATTATTTCAAATAATTGTAGAAATAATTATTTCAGATAATTATCTGAAATAATTATTTCAGATAACTCGTTATCTCAAATAATCTCGTTATTTCAAAATTAAATAACATGATTATTTGAGATAATCCTGCATATGAGATAATTATTTCAAATAATTGTTGAAATAATTATTTCAGATAACTCGTTATCTCAAATAATCTCATTATTTCAAAATGAAATAACATGATTATTTGAGATAATCCTGCATATGAGATAATTATTTCAAATAATTGTTGAAATAATTATTTCAGATAACTCGTTATCTCAAATAATCTCATTATTTCAAAATGAAATAACATGATTATTTGAGATAATCCTGCATATGAGATAATTATTTCAAATAATTGTAGAAATAATTATTTCAGATAACATGGTCACTTGAAATAACACGGCGATTTGAAATATCAAGTGAGATGCGATAATTATTTCCCGTGGCTAGATTTTGAAGAAGCTACTTTTTAAGAAAATTATTTCAGAAATTATTTCAGATAATTATTGCATCTGCTTGGTTATTTCGAGATAACGTGTTATTTCATTTTGAAATAACGAGATTATTTGAGATAATGAGTTATTTCAAATAATTATCGCTTATCTCATCTGAAATAAAAAATGAACAGGCCTGGTTTCAATAGAGCTGGATACCCTACTGTCCTTTATAAGTTTTATCACACGACCTTGTATACGGTCCAGAAGCTGGAGATATGTTTTCGAAGCTCCCGACCAAATATGCGAATTGTACTCCATTTTCGGACGGATATAGGTGGTGTAGATACAACGAAGGTCGGCTGGAGTGAAGTTTTTCTTGCACCGCTTAAGGAAGCCTAAGCACTTGGCTGCTCCTTTCGACACGTCAAAAATGTGATCGCATTGGATTGACATGCCCAGAACATCAAGAGCCTCCGACTCATTAATATCCACAACACCCACATTTAGAGGTGGTAAATTGTCACCCGCTAAACGCTTGTGTGTCAACAGACAGCATTGGGTTTTACGCGCATTAAAATCGACCCGATTCGCTCGACCCCACTCTTGGATTTTGTTGAGGTCAGATTGGAGTGTGTCATTTATAATTCTGCATTTTTCAATGATCTCCAGAATAGAAAGACGCCTGGAGAATGAATATGAATGACAAATGCTGCTGTCATCAGCAAACGAATAGACAGGGTTTGATGTCAAAGACAGAAGGTCATTGATGAAAATAAGAAAAAGTGTCGGAGACAGGACCGAACCCTGCGGAACTCCAGCATTGATGGAGTGCTCTTCAGAAGCAACGCCGTCTATCACAACCCGAATAGAACGGCCGCTGAGGAAACTCGATATCCATCGAGTGAATGTATTACCGACACCATAAGCAGCCAGTTTAGACACGAGTGCTTTATGCCACATTCGGTCAAATGCCTTGGAGATATCCAAAGCAACAACCTTACTCTCACCGAATTGGTGAACACAGCTGTTCCTACGCTCAGTGAGGAACGCCATCAAATCGCCTGTGGAGCGGTGAGCACGGAAACCGTACTGGCGATCACTGACCAATTGGTTGCTCTCCAGATATCTCATCAAGTTAAAATTTATAATGCTCTCCATAACTTTGGAGAGCATTGAACAGATTGCTATGGGTCGGTAATAGGCAGGATTCGTAGCCTCACCTTTTTTGGGAACTGGCTGCACATTGGCAATCTTCCAGGAAGTAGGAAAAACTCCTGAAGTAAACGATAAATTAAAGAGATTGCGCAATGGGAGAACCAGTGTTGAGGCGCACTTTCTCAACACGTGGGCTGAAATGCCATCCGGTCCCGAGGATTTATTGACGTTGAGATTCACAAGCAGTCTTTTAACAGTTGGCTACTCTCAGAAAGAGAGCAGTTTTCAGCAAACATTTTGGCTAATAAGTTTGCCTTATCAACCGAGTGAGTGAAGATCTGATCATCCTTGAGGAGAGTTGGAATAGACGATCGCGTCTGATTCTTCACCCTCCCCACGAACGACCAAAAGTTCTTACTACCCTTATGGTATTCAAGAACTCTGCGTCTAAGGCGCTGTTCGTAGAGAACTTTTTCGTGCTTTAGAGTGGCATTGCACCTATTTTTGGCCTAATTGCGCAGCAATTTAGTATCAGCAGTTTTGTTTAAACGCCAATTCCTAAATGCTTCCTCTTTAGACCTGACTGCTTGTCTTCAAGTCGCATTAAACCAGGAATGGTCTTTTGGTTTAATGGAAATTCTTTTATTGGGTATGAAAGACCTCACACTAGATAACATTATATTTTCTACCAATTTTGCTGCAGCATTTATGTTTCTATCCATGAAACACAATTGCCAATTGAAATGGCTGAAAAAGGAGTTCAGCGCATCCCAATTAGCCTTCTCATAAAGCCACACTGTCCGCTTCGGAGCTGGCTGGTGAGCGGATTGAAGACTAGAATATGGGAAGGTAGCAGAAATTGTAGCGTGGTCCGAATTACCACGAGCTGCAAGAACATTCACATCATACTTGCTGTGATGTGAAGTTAGAAAAGGTCCAGAATATTTTGGTTTTGCCCATCAACGCAGGGAAAGTGCGGATTGAAGACTAGAATATGGGAAGGTAGCAGAAATTGTAGCGTGGTCCGAATTACCACGAGGTGCAAGAACATTCACATCATACTTGCTGTGATGTGAAGTTAGAAAAGGTCCAGAATATTTTGGTTTTGCCCATCAACGCAGGGAAAGTGCGTTGGTTCCTTCACTAATTGAGTCAAATTATTAGACTCAGCAAATAACTCAACATACAAACCCTCCGGTGTTGTGTGACTCGAATGACGTAGCCAATTGGAATTATGAACATTGAAATCACCAGCAACAACAATTTCACTGTTCGGATACGATTCCAGAATTTTAGATATCGAATCAGAGAGACTGTCAAGTTTATCAAAAGTTGGCAGCCTCCCTAGACTCGGGCTTCTATAAATGAAACAGAAGTGCAGGATGTGCCACTGGATTTTGAACTTAACCCACATGGAGTTAAATTCGGCATCCGTCGTGCAAAGGTGTTGCTGACACTGGTACGCAACATCACTGCGAATGTATAAGGCGAGGCCTCTGTGTGGTGAAAACAATGGCAGTAAATGGTACCCAGGCATGTGAAAATCAGGTGGATCTGCACCCTCACACACCTGGGTCTCACTTAGTGCCATTACATGCGGTTGGTGGGTACAAATATGCGCATGGACCGCGAAAAAATTCGCCCTCAAGCCACGTACATTAGCGGAATCCATGCGGAATTTTGTCATCGCCACCCACTGTAAGGAAGTGTAAGGTCAGCTGTACAAGCGGCCACGCGTACGTCGTAAGCAAAGCAAAACGCGACAAGACAAGTGTTATGCCTTTATCAAACAAACGAAATGCTAAGATTTACTGCGGAGAGCATAAATAAGCCCCTCGCTTAGTTCTCTGCATTCCGTTGGACTGAATTTGTTTAATTTTATTATTGTTGCATGTTTATAAGTTATATTATTAGATTGGGTTATGTGCACTGTGTTTCTATGTTATTGTGGTGTAAATGTGTTGATATTGCTACTAGATGGTCGGTTTTGATGTTATTTATTTTTTTCGCGAGCACTCGACGCGAAAAATGAATTGTGGTGGGGAGTAACATCCACCTTCGCCCGCGGTCACATCACAACACAAATTTCCTATAGTAGTTGGATAACCCCAGGAATGCCTGCACCTCCTTTTTGTTCCTGGGAGGTTTTATATTCCTTGCACACTCAACCTTATGTGGGTCGGGCGGTGCACCCTGCTCAGAACACTTATGGCCTAAATAAACTATTTCTCGTCTTAACAACTGACACTTTTCCGTGCTTAGTTTTAAACTATTTTCCCTAAGGACGCTAAACACCTTAAATAACCTATCTTCATGCTGTTTTAAATTTCTACCATAAACTACTTTATCATCTAAATAAACGAAACAATCTATCCCTTGGAGCCCAGTGAGAATATGATTCATTATTCTCTGAAACGTCGCGGGCGCCCCCGTTAAACCAAAAGGCATTCATCCACAAAAACCTGGTGAACCAACTGGCAAGATCTAATGTTGAAAAATACCTACTATGTCATACACTTCTCTAAAATCTCCTCAATTCTGGGTATAGGGAAAACCTGTTTAATCGTAACGTCATTTAATTTTCTAAAGTAAACCACTAGTCGCCATTTTTTCTGACAGTGTTCCGCGGCTTTCTTTGGTACCAGTAACAGTGGCGAATTCCACGACGATTTGCTAGGGGAGATAATCCCGTCGTCTAGCAGCTTCCGTATCTGCCTGTTTACTTCCTCCCTATGGATATGAGGTAACCTATACTGCTTTTGATTAATTGGTGATTGGTCTTGCCTGGTCGGTATTTCGTGTTTTAAATCCGGCGTATAGGACAATTCATCTTGTAACGAACCTTCTTGCCTCTTTCTATGGCTTGGATTAGCTCGCCGGGATTCCAGGGTTCGATTACAAGACAAGATTGTTTTAATAGGTTCAATATCTATATTTACCTTAACCTTCACATTGACGGTAAAAAAAACTCCTAACTTTGACAGTACACCCGGGTATAGATCATATACATGTTTCGCAGTGGCATGGATAAGGGTTTTTTCTTCAGTTTTTCGCACTGGGATTCCTAACGGTTTAATTACTAATCGCTGACCCCTAGCATTATTTTACAATATCATTGATATTGCAGCACATGCAGGCTATATAATTTTTACGGAAAATAATCCATCCCACCGACAAAATGTCAGAACATCTAGACGCAAGATGTTTTTACATTCACTGGCCAAAACATATGCATTCCATTGATTAAGAAACGTGCTTTGCAAAAAAGAGCTATGAGCTATTTCCCAACTACAAGTGCTGCCGAATGTATTTTGGGCGTTTCAATTCAAAGTCTACACATGTCTAAGAATAATTCATTCATATGTGACGACTTGACGCGGGATACATCTGGTCGGCTCACTCAAAAAGGCCAGTGCTTTATGTGCTACAGAGTAGATAACACAAAGAGACCTACTAGAAAAGTATGCGTACAATGCACTAAGCCAATTTGCCAGGTCACACAAACTTAATTAATTTTTTATATACATATTATTATTAGAACTTCATAATTAATAAGATTTTTACTGCACAACTTTTGAAAATATCAGCTTTTTCATTGGATATTCATATAAGTTTTGTATCTACCAGGTATATACTGTAAAGATGATCGAAAATATCCAAAAAATATTGTTGTAAATGTGAAAAAATAATTTTTGCCTTTTTATAACAAATATAAAAGTTTAGCCACTGACTTAAATCGGTTTGAAAATCGACCAAGAAGTCGTGGATATATTTTACAATGAAATTCATGATCTATACCCGGGTGTATACTGTCAATGTGAAGGTTAATCTAACTTGTTCTAACGTTTGTATGGCGTTTGGTTTATACTAGAAATAATATAATGCCGATGGTACCTCTATACGCTTTACCACCGGTGATTGACTGAATGAATAAACACTTGGTACTTCGCTGAATCTTTGTTGTTGATATCTCGCTGCGTTTTGGAGGTCTCTGGAATTCTTCTGGGTCTCGCCGCGTTCTGAAATCACCGGCACTCTACTGGGTCGCTGACATCTCACTGCGTTCTGGAGGTCACTGGTATTCCGCTGGGTTGTCGATATCTGACTGCGTTTTTGAGATAACTGGTATTCTGCTGGGTTGTCGATATCTCATTGCGTTTTTGAGATAACTGGTATTCTGCTGGGTTGTCGATATCTCACTGCGTTTTTGAGATAACTGATGATTATGCGTCCCTTTACGGGTATTTACAGGGGGGCATTTGAGCCACTGCGACTGTGAATTCGACTCTTTACGAATATTAACAGGAGGGCATTTGAGCCACTACGACTGCGAATTCGTCCCTTTTTGAGTATTAATAGGAGGGCATTTGAGCCACTACGACTGTAAATTCGTCCCTTTGTGAATATTAACAGGAGGGTATTTGAGCCACTACGACTGTGAATTCGTCCCTTTGTGAGTATTAACAGGAGGGCATGTGGGTTTCTTTTGAGTTGTTACTCCAAATCTTTATTTACACAAATCTTAAATTTTTACAATTATTTACAAGTTCACATCAAATTAACTGATTCGCAGTAATTCCACTTTACACCGAATGTTTCGCAGTTAACTTGAAAGCCGCGAGTCGCGTAGAGCACCGAGTGTCGCTATATGATGACGCCGAAAACTCAACTGTCGGTTCAAAGAAGTCGCTCGCTGTTTTATGGTGTTGGCAGCATATCCCAGAGGGAATGCCACCACCACCACTGCAGAAAATATTTCGCCGCGAAATACAAGACGGTCGCCGAAAACAGACCGATGGTCACGTACTTCCACATTGTTGCAATGCTCCCACGATGCATCGCGCTGGGCCTTATAAACAACCCTCCTACGTCAGCGCTAACGATAGGAGAGCTGCGCTGGCCAGCGCTCGCATGCTGACGCTGCGTCTTTACAATAGACGAAAGCGAGCTCGATGCACTGATGAGTCAAGGCGGCGGGTAGCTACTCCGCCGTCTCAAATCGCAGCGCCGACGTTCGTTAGCGTCAGCAATGAGCGCGCCAGGCTACAGCCTGAAGCGAATCAGATGACTGTCGCCGATCGTTATCGCACTCCGCGATGAGCAACAATGTGGAATGCGGGCAATGAAACCCAAACCGAACTTGCGCTAATTTGCGTTCAACGACTCGCGGCTTCGATGCTTGTGGGGACCACCAGGTCCGCCACAGTACTCCCCCCCTAATAAAGCATTTGCGATAGCACAAATCTCGCCGGAATCTTCACGCGCCGGCCGCTTCTTGTCTTCTTCTCTGCGCCCTCTGGTCTTGAAGTCGTCGGTTTCGCCGGCTCGCTGTTGTCGCTAGTAGTGTACGCAGCCTTCAACCTGTCGATGGCGATCTTCGCAGCTCTTCCGCGTAGCCTTAGCGTAAAGTATTTCTCGCTGCGCTTAAGGATGCGGAAGGGGCCCTCGTAACGTGGCTGTAACGGTCGCTGGACTTTGTCGATCCTCACGAAGGCGTGTGAGCACGTACTGAGCTCTGGTTGGATGAAGACTCTCGTGGTGTCGTGATGCGCGGCTGGGACTGGCGCTACTTTCGCCATTTTGCGTCTCAAATCCTTTACGAACTCGGACTCAGAAATTTTCGATGGCGTGGGCATCAGGAATTCGCCTGGTAACCGGAGCGTCGTACCATAAACTAACTCCGCTGGTGTCGCTGCGATGTCTTCTTTAAATGTGGCGCGCAGCCCAAGCAGCACGAGTGGTAATATTTCGCTCCACTCGTCATGCTTGTAGCAGATTATCGCTGTCTTCAACGTCCTGTGCCAGCGCTCGATCATCCCGTTCGCTTGCGGGTGATATGGTGTCGTTTTATAATGCTGCACGCCGAGCATCTCGTTCAACTGCCGGAAAAGCTCGGATTCGAACTGCCGTCCGAGATCGGTTGAAATCCTCACCGGGATCCCGAATTTCGCGAACCAGCCTGAGATGAGGTTCTTCGCTACGCTCTCCGCCGATATGTCGGTAAGCGGAATTGCCTCCGGCCACCTGGTGAATCTGTCGATCACGGTGAGGCAGTAGCGGTACCCTTCGGACGCTGGCAGCGGCCCAATTAAATCGATATTTAGGTGCTCGAATCGCTCATCTGGGCCTTCATATCTGCCCACCTCCGCGCGATTATGACGCTGCACTTTGCTTTGCTGACACGGGCCGCAGCAGCGGACGAACTCTCGTATATCCTTGCTCATGCCTGGCCACACGAAACGTTGTCGCACGAGCTCAATGGTTGCCTTCGCGCCCGGGTGCGCTAGTCCATGCATCTTTTCCATGACCGATTTCCTGCATCGGGAGGGCACCCAAGGTCGGATCTTACCGTGTGCTACGTCGCAGACTAATGTCGTATTCGATTGCGGAAGTGTGAGGGGCTGAAGCTGCAGCGTTGACGTTGCTTTCGTTGCTCCGGACCATTCCGAAATTTCTGAGTCGCGCTGCTGTTCCCGTGCGAGCTCTTCGTAGTCGATGCCGCCGCCTGCGTAAGTGATCGACTGGGCTCGTGATAATGCATCGGCCACCTCGTTGTCTCGTCCCGCTACGTGTCGGACGTCTGTCGTGAACTGACCGATGTAATCCAGTTGGCGGGCTTGTCGTGGCGCTGCCCGCTCCGAGCTCTGCTTGAAGGCGAACGTCAAAGGCTTGTGGTCCGTAAAAACTGTAAATTGTCTGCCTTCGACCATATGCTTAAAATGCCGCACCGCCTGATAGATTGCCGTCAACTCCCGATCATAGGTGCTGTATTTTCGCTGGGCGTCAGTCAGTTTTTTCGAGTAAAACCCCAACGGTTGCAACTCGGTACCCACTTGCTGCTGTAGGACCGCCCCTACGGCTGTATCCGACGCGTCGACATTCAAGCATAAAGTCGCGTTCGGCGCGGGGTGGAACAACATGGTCGCCTGTGACAACGCTTTCTTGCACATTTCGAAAGCGTTTACCGCTTCAGATGTCCACTCGATTCGCGTGACGTCGTTTTTTCGGTTGCCGCACATCAAACTCTGCAGGATCATCTGGCTTTCCACCGCGCGCGGAATGAAACGACGGTAGAAGTTTATCATGCCAAGGAAACGTTTCAGTTCGCGGGCCGTCGCTGGTCTCTTGAAGTCGTTGATCGCTTTTACCTTCTCATCATTCGGTAGAATGCCTTCGCTGGAGACCGTGTGACCCAAGAATTTCACCGTCGTTTGCCCGAGGACGCACTTCGCCAAATTTATCGTGAGTCCGTTTTCGCGCAGCAGCTGGAAAATCCGCCGTAGGTGCCGCTCATGCTGCTCCCATGACTCGGACGCGACGCAAATGTCGTCGATGTAAACGAATGCGTATGCCGTCTCGCCTGCCAACAAATTATCTATGTGGCGCTGAAAGGTTTGCGCCGCATTTCGTAACCCGAAGGTCATATATTTAAACTGAAATAACCCGAAAGGCGTCGTAATAGCCGATTTAGGGACGTCGCTGGGCTCGATTGGGATTTGATGATACGCGCGCTGCAGGTCAATGGTGGAGAAAACACGCTTTCCGTACAAGATATGTGTGAAATCCTGGATGTACGGAATTGGGTAGCGATCGGGAACGGTGATCGCGTTGAGGGCTCGGTAGTCGCCGCATGGTCGCCAGGATCCGTCGGACTTCCTTACCATGTGTAACGGACTCGCCCAACTGCTGTCAGATGCCTCGCAAATTCCTTTTTCCAACAAATAGCGGAATTCTTCCCGCGCCGCTTCGAGTTTCTCCGGAGACAGGCGCCGGGGGCGCGCGTAAACCGGAGGTCCCTGCGTAACTATATGATGCGTGACGTCTGACTTGCTCGCTCCGCTTGAGGGTAGCATCACGGTAATGTCGCGGAATTCTCGCACCAAACTGGAGAAAGGTGCGTTGTCGCTAACTGTTGAAATGCTTTCAATAACGTCCGCCGGTGTGCCGCTGCATTCCAGTTTCGTCACCCCGTCGATCAGTTTGTCGTTCTTCGCATCCACCAACAACCCGTAGTGCTTCAGGAAATCCATCCCTAATATCGGGGCTTTGACCTTTGCTATTACGAATTCCCATGTAAATTTTCGTCGCAACCCGAGATCGAGCCCGATTCGCTTCCGGCCGTACGTAAGAATGGGCGTTCCGTTCGCTGCGTAAAGCTGGTAAGAATCAGGTCGATCGAGCAGCTCGTGCTGCGTTGGTGGTAATACTGAAACGTCGGCACCCGTGTCTACGAGGAATCGCTTCTTTGTTGCTGCGTCCCTTACGTAAACTCGGTTAACTACGCTCGCTTCACGAGCCCCCGCTGGCGGAATATGGGGGCACTCAGTTTTTTTGGCGGGGCCCATTCTGGGTCGCTGGCTTTGCGAAATCGCACGGAGGCCGGCATAGCTTCGCGCGCTCTCCGTGGACGTGATGATACCAGCAGATGACTCGCCCCCAGTTAAGGTCGTCGTCGCGGCGCTTCTCATGCGCCGACGGTGTGCGCGAGGGGGACCTGTGATACCGGTTACGGTACGTCACCGTCTTCGGTGGTTGCGGCGCCCTGCCACGGCCACCGCAATAGAGCGCGGCATCTTCGTGCTCCGCTGGCAGCCCAACTCGCCGTAGGTCAGCTTCGAATGATGTCGGTGCGCGTCGTTCGCGAACGTTGAGCGAAGCGAGTGCTGACTCGATGCGCTGCACTCGCTGCTGCATGTCGTCAACTGGACGCGCCGCTTGCATAAGCGATGCAGATTCGCTACCGGGCTCGTTTGCTACTTCGGCGATTTTGTCCGCAAGATTCGCCTTCTCCTCTAATGCTCCGCTGGACGCCTGTAGGATCGCGCGGATATGTCGTGGGAGACGGCTCATCCACATACTGTCGAGCAATTGGTCAGTTAGATTTGCGCCGCCTAACCGCCGCATCTCACCGAGCAACTGGGAGGGTCGCCTGCCGTCCAGCTCGACCCCTGCGAGCAATATCTTCAGCTTCTGCTGCTCCGAGGCCCCAAACTGCTCCAGCAGGCGCTTCCTGAGGTTCGCGTAGCGCTCGCGGGCTGGTGGCTGCGTAACCGCGTCGTACACCTGCTCCAGGATACGACTTTCCATGGCGCCGACCACCAGATTGAAGCGCGCTACGTCCGAGGAAATGCGCGCGGTTGCGAATTGCGCCTCTACTTGCGCGAACCAGACCTCCGGGTTCGTCTGCCAGAAGGGAGGAACTCTAATTGTGATACGGCTTACCTCGTCGCTCGCCGGTGGTTGCTCCCCAATACCTGCATTGGCCGCTGTCGCTCCGGCCGAGGCTCCTGAGTCGATGTTCGCTGCGGCCTCCACGGTGGCCGTATCTATCGCCGAGCTCGCCGCCGCTGAGTCATCCTTCACTTCTGACATTGTCCGTGCCCGGTTTGTTCCTTCACTAACCGTAAAATTATCGCGATAATTAAGAGCGCGACGCACTGCCCTAAAGCGTTCACAATTTGTATCATAAAATGTTCACTTCGCTTGTCGGGGTCACCAATTGTGGGTTTCTTTTGAGTTGTTACTCCAAATCTTTATTTACACAAATCTTAAATTTTTACAATTATTTACAAGTTCACATCAAATTAACTGATTCGCAGTAATTCCACTTTACACCGAATGTTTCGCAGTTAACTTGAAAGCCGCGAGTCGCGTAGAGCACCGAGTGTCGCTATATGATGACGCCGAAAACTCAACTGTCGGTTCAAAGAAGTCGCTCGCTGTTTTATGGTGTTGGCAGCATATCCCAGAGGGAATGCCACCACCACCACTGCAGAAAATATTTCGCCGCGAAATACAAGACGGTCGCCGAAAACAGACCGATGGTCACGTACTTCCACATTGTTGCAATGCTCCCACGATGCATCGCGCTGGGCCTTATAAACAACCCTCCTACGTCAGCGCTAACGATAGGAGAGCTGCGCTGGCCAGCGCTCGCATGCTGACGCTGCGTCTTTACAATAGACGAAAGCGAGCTCGATGCACTGATGAGTCAAGGCGGCGGGTAGCTACTCCGCCGTCTCAAATCGCAGCGCCGACGTTCGTTAGCGTCAGCAATGAGCGCGCCAGGCTACAGCCTGAAGCGAATCAGATGACTGTCGCCGATCGTTATCGCACTCCGCGATGAGCAACAATGTGGAATGCGGGCAATGAAACCCAAACCGAACTTGCGCTAATTTGCGTTCAACGACTCGCGGCTTCGATGCTTGTGGGGACCACCAGGTCCGTTTCTCCTTATTTATTTCTGTAGAAACACGTATGTTACAAAAAAAACTCTTTTTAAGGTTATCGCATCATTTGGTCAGTGAACTTCACTCCAGTCTACGTACATACGCGGAGTTTTTGTAGCACATAAGCTGTGCCTAGTGGGTCAATATGTATTCACTGTACCTCTTATGTTGTGTAGTATACGAATCGAGCTATCACTACGCATCGTGATTCGATTTCTCATTCTGACTGCTCTACTCGCCGGTATTCCTGCATGCTGTCAGCGGCTATCCCGCTCTGTCGCACGGTTTGTCTTGCGTGTGTAATGCACACCACGCCACTTTTACTTTCTGCCAATTTCTCCGCTGATCGTCAATGTGTGGGCGTTTCTAATAAAATGCACACGTTTGCTGTATGCTGGTGTTGGGGATCTTTGTTACAAGTAAACTGTTCCCAGTATTTAAGCCCTGTGCACTTGCACTCGACGTATGCAAGTGACAGGTGTCAGCGGGGAGATTTCGTCTTTTGTGTATTTTTCCCCCTTTGTGTTGTTGTCTGTTTAATGGTAATTATGTACTATGCTGTGCGCCAAATTTTAGTCTGTCAAAATTTGGGTCGTCACACTCCCCTCCTACTTCGGGGAAGAGAAAAAAGAATCTTTCTTCTTTTTTTCCCTTGCATGCAATTTCCTCTCTCTTTTCTCTCTTCAGTAAAGTACAAATTAAATTTTTTTTTTGCTAACGTTGTTGTTGTGGCTGCCTGAATTTTCCGTAGCTGTGTTACTCAAATTGTGAGCTTCTGTTGTGTGTACCTCGTTTTTTTCCCTGTTACAACTTTTAATTTACTGAAATCGTCGGACAACTAATTTTTTTGTTTATAAAAGTAATTCCTTTTGCTTTACGTATTTTATTTTACGCGTGTTGTTCTCGATGTTGCTGTTGTTGCAGTTGTTGTTATTGTTATTGCTATCGTATCGTGCCAATGGAACGTGCCTCGCTATATCGTATCCTGCGGTTCTCTCGTGGAACTCTCTTTTGTAGATTCTTGGCCTTCGAGGCCCAACACCTTGTTGGGGTTGTGTTTCCCTTCACTGTACTTCGGCTTTTGCTTTGATTCGCGAAGGTGATAGCTGGGAGGGCAATTCGTCGTAAAATAATGCTTTCTTCCGGTGTGAAGTCGCCGAATTTCAAGTGCTCGCGATCTTGCGAATATGCTCGAGTCGTTTGTTTTCCGCCCGACGGATGTGTGGCCTTCTGCTTCTTTTTTATGTCTGCGCCACGGGTGTCCACCTATGGCCTGTGTTTTGCTTTCGGGTCGTTGAATTCTTCGCTGGCTATGGCTATTCTTGCTGAAGCCGGTTTTCCTTTCCTGTAATCGGGTTCTGGCTGACACAGTTTCCTTCTGCCCCCGCGTTTGCTTGTTTTTGCTTCCGGTTTGGTTTGACCGTCAGCGTCTGTGGTTGGCGGGCTTCCTGTACCCTGAACCAGACGTTCGCTGCCAGAAACTCTCTCGGGAGTATGGTCACTTTGCGCTGCCGCCTGTTGGTACGCCTTGAGCTCGCTCACATGAGCCGTTCTTGACCGAGTCTCACCTTCTTTCTGTAGACGGACGATCACTGGTGACACAAACCCAATCGCGTGGTACGGACCGTCGAACTTCGGAGACAATTTCGCCGCGAAGCTGTCGATTGCTTTTGACAGCGGGTGATGTTGCACAAGTACTGATTGCCCAATTTCTGGTTTCCACTGTCGGCGTCGCAAGTTATAGTGGTGCGCCTGATCCTACGTTGCCTTTTCCAAGTTTCTCACCACCAATTTGAAGACTTTTTTTAGATTTTCCCCCTTCTCTGAGGGCTGTATGGGCTCTTGACCGCTGCCTGGCGTTTGTTCGTCGTAGTAGGTTCCAGGAAGTCTTGGTTCTCGTCCATGCGTGAGATATGCCGGGCTGTATCCTGTGGTCTCGGATACGCTGCTATTAATGGCTAGCGTAATTTCTGGAAGCAGTTCGTACCAGTTCCGATGCTTGTTGTCCGAAAGTTGTGCTATAATCGTTTTTATCGTCCGGTTGATTCTCTCCGTGGGATTCTCCTGTGGTGTGCAGTATAGTGTTGCTTCACACCCATTTCCTGGAGGAAACGACGAGAACTGCGACTCGTAAAGTGAGTCCCATTATCCGTTACTAGAATCTTGGGTACTTTGAACCGGGCTAGAATGCGTTCTCGGAACGCTCGCTGCAAGTGTTCTGTTGAGGCTTTGCGTAACGGTATATTTTCCGTCCATTTTGAAAATTTATCAAAGAATACGAGAAGCGTTGTGTTTCCGTGTGTAGAACGCGGTAGCGGACCCACAAAATCCGCACAGAGAATCGCCCACGGTTCTTCTGCCAATTGCCTGAGCATTTTCCCTGCTGCCTTTTGCTGATTCGGCTTGTAGCGTTGGCACGATTCACATTGCCGCACATATCTTCGCGCATCGTGAAACATTCCGGACCAGTAATATTTGTTTGTTAGCCGGCATATGGTCTTGCGGACTCCTCCGTGCCCAGCGCACGGATGGTCGTGATTCTCTTTGAGTACTCTGCCTCGCATTGTCCTAGGCACGCAGAGTTTCCACGGCGTGCAGTCCTCGTCTCCGAGTCGATTTGGAATATGACGGTATAGATTCCCATTCTCCATTATGTAGTCCAGGAACTTCTCCGGATTTTGTTCTACTTCTCTGACCTTTGCTTGTAACCACTTGCAGGGCTGTCCGCGTTTCTCTTCTGCTGCTACTCTGGCGACGGTCTCTTACGGCTGTCGGGATAGTGCGTCCGCGATCACATTCAACTTCCCCTTCTGGTACTGGATGTCAAAAGAAAACTGTTGGAGCTCTAATGACCATCTCGCTATTCTCCCGGAGGGGCTCTCAATAAAATTTAGCCACTTAAGCGCCAGATGATCTGTAACCACTGTGAATCGGTAGCCCTCAAGGTAAACGCGCATCTTACGAATACTCCACACTATAGCTGGGGCATTCCTTCTCTGTTGCCGAGTAATTCTTTTCGGCCTTGTTGAGATGTCGGCTGGAGTACGCGATAACGCGCTCCTGACCGTGCATCACCTGCCACTGGAAAAGTCCTCTTCCAGGTACAGTAAACGCCGTGTATTGTTTACTGTCCTCCGCCATGGGAATCTGCCAGTATCCGCTCTTTAAGTTAAGGCTACTGATATACTTCGCGTCTCGCAGCCGCTCAAAAATGGGTTGAATTCTCAGAATGGGGTATGCATCTGGAAGCGATGGGGCGTTCAGCTGGCGGTAGTCTACGCACAACCTCCATTCACCAGACTTCTTTCTCACCAACACGATTGGTGCGCTGTATGGACTGATTGAGGGTTCTATGCAGCCCTTCTCTAGGAGTTCGTCGATCTCCTTGTCGATGACAGCCTTCATCGCCGGATTTCTGGGAGAGTACCGTTGTTTAATAGGACGCTCATCCCGCATCACTATTTTGTGCTTGGAGACGCCTTTCAGGGTTTCAAACTTCTTCATTTCTTCCTGAAGAAAACTCTCGACGTCCTCCGGTTGTTTAGGCCCTGATTCTTGCGCTGATGTACAAAAGACTGCCTCATCCGCCTTTTCCGGCTTCTCCGTCGGGCCCACAGACACGGTCTCGCCTCTGAAGGAGAGTGTCGCTCCTATCCCGGACAGAAAATCTATTCCGAGGAGCAAGTCGTCCAGGACTTCTGTCAACACAAGGAAGGACAACTCGCATGTACCAGTTCCCATCGCAAATTTTTGTGGTACATTCGGACACTTTTCTGGTTGTCCCGTCCGCCATGCGAATTTTCACCTTCGTGTTCTCAAACGGCCTCTTTCCCAACAGGCTTTCTGCGAGCGCCCTGCTCACGAAACTTCGCGTCGCTCCCGTGTCCACTGTCGCCTGTATTTGTTTGCCTTGGATGGACACCATGTCCACGATGCGTCGGTTGTTAATTCGGAGGGGCTTTAGTTTCTGCGAGAGATCCTCTGGCTGGGGCCCGCCTCCTCTCGCTTCCGGCGAGGTCGCAGGTCGTTTCCCTGTCTCTGTCTGCAACAGTCAATAGTTCTTGTTCCCTCTCTGTCTGTCTGTCTGTCTGTCTGTCTGTCTGTCTGTCTGTCTGTCTGTCTGTCTGTCTGTCTGTCTGTCTGTCTGTCTGTCTGTCTGTCTGTCTGTCTGTCTGTCTGTCTGTCTGTCTGTCTGTCTGTCTGTCTGTCTGTCTGTCTGTCTGTCTGTCTGTCTGTCTGTCTGTCTGTCTGTCTGTCTGTCTGTCTGT
>OV277351.1:0-141916 GCA_922984085.1 Sicus ferrugineus | reverse complement strand
AATCCAACAATAATTCCCCAAATCCCATGAAAAAACCCCAACTTCACACAAAATTCCCCAAAGCCCAACAAAAATCTAAAATTCCCATGAAAAATCCCACGATAAATCATAAAACTCACGGAAAATCTCTACAATAATTCCCAAATCAAGAAATCCAATGAAAAATCACACTTAAAATCGCATAATACCATGAAAAACCCCACCAAAGACCCACAAAAATCTAAAATTCCCATGAAAAATCCCATGATAAATCCCATATCTCACGGAAAAATCCCTACAATAATTCCCAAAATCAAGAAGTCCAATGAAAAATCACACTTAAAATCGCTAAATACCATGAAAAATCCCACCAAAAAAACCAAATACGCACAAAAAATTTCCAAATCCCCACAAAATCCCACGATAAATCCCCAAGTCCCTACAAAAATTACCAAAACCACACAAAACTCCCCAACTCTCCACAAGAATCACCAAATCCAATGAAAAAATCACACGAAAAATCCTCAAATCCCATAAAAAATTCAACGATAAATCCCCAAATCCCCTCAAAAAATACGGAAATCTTCACAAAAATCCCTAAATCGTATGAAAAATCCAACAATAATTCCCTAAATCACATGAAAAAACCCCAACTCCACACGAAACTCCCCAAAGCCCCACAAAAATCTACAAGTCCCATGAAAAATCCCTCGATAAATCCGGAATCTGACGGAAAAGTCCCAAATCAACAAATCCAATAAAAAATCACACTTAAAATCGCATAATACCATGAAAAACCCCACCAAAAACACCAAACACGCACAAAAAATTTCCATATCCCCACAAAATTCCATGATAAATCCCCAAGTCCCTACAAAAACTACCAAATCCTCACAAAAATCCCCAAATCCAATGCAAAAATCACACGAAAAATCCCCAAATCTCATGAAAAGTTCAACGATAGAACCCAAATCCCCTCAAAAAATTCGGAAATCTCCACAAAAATCCCTACATCGTATGACAAATCCAACGATAATTCCCCAAATCCCATGAAACAACCCCAACTCCACACAAAACTCTCCAAAGCCCCACAAAAATCTAAAATTCCCATGAAAAATCAAACGATAAATCATAAAACTCACGGAAAATCTCTACAATAATTCCCAAATCAAGAAATCCAATGAAAAATCACCCTTAAAATCGCATAATACCATGAAAAACCCCACCAAAGCCCCACAAAAATCTAAAATTCCCATGAAAAATCCCATGACCCCAAATCCAATAAAAAAATCACACGAAAAATACCCAAATCTCATGAAAAATTCAACGATAGATCCCCAAATCCTCCAAAAAATTCGGAAATCTCCACAAAAATCCCTACATCGTATGACAAATCCATCAATAATTCCCCAAATCCCATGAATAAAACCCAACTCCACACAAAACTCCCCAAAGCCCGACAAAAATCTACAAGTCCCATGAAAAATCCTACGATAAATCCGCAATCCCACGGAAAAAACCTTACAAAAATTCCCAAATCAACAAATCCAATGAAAAATCACACTTAAAATCGCATAATACCATGAAAAACCTTACAAAAATTCCCAAATCAACAAATCCAATGAAAAATCACACTTAAAATCGCATAATACCATGAAAAACCCCACCAAAAACACCAAATACGCACAAAAAATTTCCAAATCCCCACAAAATCCCACGATAACTCCCCAAATCCCTACAAAAATTACCAAATCCACACAAAACTCTCCAAATCTCAACAAAAATCACCAAATCCAATGAAAAAAATCACACGAAAAATCCTCAAATACCATGATAAATTCAACGATAAATCCCCAAATCCCCTCAAAATTACGGAAATCTCCACAAAAATCCCTAAATCACATGAAAAATCCAACAATAATTCCAAAATTCCATTAAAAAAACCCCAACTCCACACAAAAATCCCCAAAGCCCCAGAAAAATCTACAATTCCCGTGAAAAATCCCATGATAAATCCGGAATCTCACGGAAAAATCCCTACAATAATTCCCAAATCAACAAATCCAATGAAAAATCACACTTAAAGTCGCTAAATACCATGAAAACCGCCACCAAAAACACCAAATACGCACAAAAAATTTCCAAATCCCCACAAAATCCCACGATAAATCCCAAAATCCCTACAAAAATTACCAAATCCACACAAAACTCCCCAAATCTCCACAAAAATCACCAAATCCAATGAAAAAATCACACGAAAAATCCTCAAATCCCATGATAAATTCAACGATAAATCCCCAAATCCCCTCAAAATTACGGAAATCTCCACAAAAATCCCTAAATCATATGAAAAATCCAACAATAATTCCAAAATTCCATGAAAAAACCCCAACTCCACACAAAAATCCCCAAAGCCCCACAAAAATCTACAATTCCCGTGAAAAATCCCATGATAAATCCGGAATCTCACGGAAAAATCCCTACAATAATTCCCAAATCAACAAATCCAATGAAAAATCACGCTTAAAATCGCATAATACCATGAAAAACCCCACCAAAAACACCAAATACGCACAAAAAATTTCCAAATCTCCACAAAATCCCACGATAAATCCGCAAATCCCTACAAAAATTACCAAAACCACACAAAACTCCCCAACTCTCCACAAGAATCACCAAATCCAATGAAAAAATCACACGAAAAATCCTCAAATCCCATAAAAAATTCAACGATAAATCCCCAAATCCCCTCAAAAAATACGGAAATCTTCACAAAAATCCCTAAATCGTATGAAAAATCCAACAATAATTCCCCAAATCCCATGAAAAAACCCCAACTCCACACAAAACTCCCCAAAGCCCCACAAAAATCTACAAGTCCCATGAAAAATCTCACGATAAATCCGGAATCTGACGGAAAAGTCCCAAATCAACAAATCCAATAAAAAATCACACTTAAAATCGCATAATACCATGAAAAACCCCACCAAAAACACCAAACACGCACAAAAAATTTCCATATCCCCACAAAATTCCATGATAAATCAACAAATCCCTACAAAAACCACCAAATCCTCACAAAAAATCCCCAAATCCAATGCAAAAATCACACGAAAAATCCCCAAATCTCATGAAAAATTCAACGATAGATCCCCAAATCCCCTCAAAAAATTCGGAAATCTCCACAAAAATCCCTAAATCGTATGACAAATCCAACAATAATTCCCAAATCCCATGAAACAACCCCAACTCCACACAAAACTCTCCAAAGCCCCACAAAAATCTAAAATTCCCATGAAAAATCAAACGATAAATCATAAAACTCACGGAAAATCTCTACAATAATTCCCAAATCAAGAAATCCAATGAAAAAATCACCCTTAAAATCGCATAATACCATGAAAAACCCCACCAAAGCCCCACAAAAATCTAAAATTCCCATAAAAAATCCCATGATCCCAAATCCAATGAAAAAATCACACGAAAAATACCCAAATCTCATGAAAAATTCAACGATAGATCCCCAAATCCCCTCAAAAAATTCGGAAATCTCCACAAAAATCCCTACATCGTATGACAAATCCATCAATAATTCCCCAAATCCCATGAATAAAACCCAACTCCACACAAAACTCCCCAAAGCCCCACAAAAATCTACAAGTCCCATGAAAAATCCTACGATAAATCCGCAATCCCACGGAAAAATCCCTACAAAAATTCCCAAATCAACAAATCCAATGAAAAATCACACTTAAAATCGCTGAATACCATGAAAAACCCCACCAAAAACACCAAATACGCACAAAAAATTTCCAAATCCCCACAAAATCCCACGATAACTCCCCAAATCCCTACAAAAACTACAGAATTCCCACAAAAATCCCCAAATCTCCACAAAAATCCCTAAATCGTATGAAAAATCCAACAATAATCTCCCAAATCCCATGAAAAAACCCCAAATCCACACAAAAATCCCCAAAGCCCACAAAAATCTACAAGTCCCATGCAAAATCCCACGATAAATCCGGAATCTCACGGAAAAATCCCTACAATAATTCCCAAATCAACAAATCCAATGAAAAATCACACTTAAAATCGCATAATACCATGAAAAACCCCACCAAAAAACCAAATACGCCCAAAAAATTTCCAAATCTCCACAAAATCCCACGATAAATCCGCAAATCCCTACAAAAATTACCAAATCCACACAAAAATTCCCAAATCTCCACAAAAATCCCCAAATCCAATAAAAAAATCACACGAAAAACCCTCAAATCCCATGAAAAATTCAACGATATATCCCCTCAAAAAATACAGAAATCTTCACAAAAATCCCTAAATCGTATGAAAAATCCAACAATAATTTTCCAAATTCCATGAAAAAACCCCAACTCCACACAAAATTCCCCAGAGCCCCAGAAAAATCTACAAGTCCCATGAAAAATCCCACGATAAATCATAAAACTCACTGAAGATTCCTGCAATAATTCCCAAATCAAGAAGTCCAATGAAAAATCACACTTTAAATCGCTAAATACCATGAAAAACCCCACCAAAAACACTAAATACGCAAAAAAAAATTCAAATTCCCACAAAATCAGACGATAAGTCCCCAAATCCCTACAAAAATTACCAAATCCCAACTAAAATTTCCAAATCTCCACAAAAATCCCCAAATGTAATGACAAAATAACACGAAATATCCTCAAATCCCATGATAAATTCAACGATAAATCCACATATCCCCTCAAACAATACGGAAATCTCCACAAAAATCCCTAAATCATATGAAAAATCCAACAATAATTCCCCAAATTCCATGAAAAAACCTCAACTCCACACAAACCTACAATTCCTATGAAAAATCCCATGATAAATCCGGAATCCCATCCCTAAATCGTATGAAAAATCCAACAATAATTCCCCAAATCCCATGAAAAAACCCCAACTCCACACAAAATTCCCCAAAACCCAACAAAAACCTAAAATTCCCATGAAAAATCCCACGATAAATCATAAAACTCACTGAAGGTTCCTGCAATAATTCCCAAATCAAGAAAACCAATGAAAAATCACACTTAAAATCGCTAAATACCATGAAAAATCTCACCAAAAACACCAAATACGCACAAAAAATTTCCAAATCTCCACAAAATCCCACGATAAATCCCCAAATCCCTAAAAAAATTACCAAATCCAAACAAAAATCCCCAAATCTCCACAAAAATCCCCAAATCCATTGAAAGAATCACACGGAAAATCCTCAAATCTCACGAAAAATTCAACGATAAATCCCCAAATCCCCTCAAAAAATACGGAAATCTCCACAAAAATCCCTAAATCATAGGAAAAATCCAACAATAATTCCCCAAATCGCATGAAAAAATCCCACGATTAATCCGCAATCTCACGGAAAAATCCCTCCCAAGATTTGTTCTATGGAATTTAGTAATAAAAGGATCCCTACACCGAAGTGTTCTCATAGGGACATAAATCTATATTTTCTAATAGACCTGGAGCATCAATTTTGCTATCAAGAATATCTTTTATGAAGAGTACCTCCAGGATATTTCTTCTTTGAGCTAAGCTATGTGACCCTAACAAGCGACAACGCTCAACATAAGCTGGCAGGTTTTCTGGGCCGAAAAATCGTCTCAGTGCGAATCTGGTGAAACGCTTCTGTATTTTTTCTAATCTAGCAGTATGACAATCATAGGAGGGATTCCAAATAATACAACCAAATTCAAGGAGAGATCTTACCAAGCTCACAAAAATAGTTTTTAATGTAAATATATCCGAAAATTCTGTAGAATTTCTCTTTAGGAAACCAAGAAGTGAGTTGGACTTAAAAATTACGTAATCATAATGCTAATTGAAAGAAAACCTACAGTCGAATAAAACTCCTAAATCCTTGATCGAGTAAACTTTCTGAAAGAGATTTATTCCATCATAGGAGTAGTCATACCGAATTGCTAATTGCTTACGAATATAAGTTAGCGTATTGCATTTTGAAATATTCAAACACAATTTGTTTATGCTGCTCCAAGCAATTAGCGAGTTTATGTCATCCTGAAACAGTGTACAACTACAAAGGTCTTTAACGGTCATGAATAATTTTACGTCATCAGCGTACATCAGGCAATTACAGGTTTTGAAAATCCCAGGTAAGTCATTAATGAATAGTATGAATAAAACAGGTCCTAAATGGCTTCCTTGAGGGACACCAGATTTTACCTCAATAGGGGCAGAAAAATGTCCATCAGTTCTTACAATTAGTTTTCTTCTTAATAGATAAGAGTCTATCCATTTCAGAAATATTGAGTGAATCCCAATTACAATTAATTTATGCAATAAAATGGAGTGACTAACTCTGTCGAAGGCTTTGGCAAAATCCGTATACAGTACGTCAACTTGCATGCCATTATCCATTGCATTTATACAAAAATTACTAAAGATAGCTAAGTTTGAACTAATGGATCTTCCTGCGAAAAAACCATGCTGTTGTTCAGATATGTTGTACAGATAGATCGAATATTTTCGGTATAATGGACATCTTTACAATTGGTCTATAATTCTGTATACAATTTATTTTACCAGACTTATGGATTGGTGCTACATAACAAATTTTCCAAACATCAAGGACAGTGCCAGTAGCCAGAGATTTGTTGTAAATTGTTGTAAGCGCAGTACAAAGCGACTGCGCACAATTCTTCAAAAGCACCGGTGGGAGCAAATCGAACCCAGCACCCTTGCTAGTATCTAATTTTGAGAGAGCTTGCATAGTTTCTTCTTCGGATATTACCATAAAACCGATATCTAAATGTTGGACCAGCTGGTCGAAATTATTGATATTTATGCTGGGATCATCTTCCACGAAAACCGAAGAGAAATACGTTGCAAATAAAGCGCAAATATCTTGAGGATTATCAGCACACAAGTTCTAGTATTCCATTGATTTTGGTAAATTTGAATATTTACGTTTCGAATTATAAAAATCCAGAAAGCTCTTGGATTAGTTTTTATATTATTTTAAATTTGTGTAATATTTCTTATAAAGAAAGTTTGATAGAAAATCAAATTCTTTCTTTCGTTGAATAAATTTTTCTTTATCCGCCTGCAGATTAGATTTTAAGAAAAGTTTGTGAGACCTATTCCTCAGATTCTTATAATGACAAAGTCGCTTGTTGTACGCGATCTCGAAACTAGCTTAGGTACGAATAGATCAAAGGCCTCATCCAGGATCGCTTTGAAAGTAAAATACATATTCTGCAGGTCCAATGATTTCAGAGTTGACACCCAGTTAATACTGTTAAAATATGAATTAAGGAACGCGTAATTTGCCTTACTGAAATTATAAAGAATCTACGATGGTTTCTCAGTTGGATATGAAAAATCATAAAAACTGAACTTAAGAATAATAGCCACATGGTGTACAGCTTCAGTAGACATATCTAAAATGCATCGTTTTACATAGACTGCTTGCTTTTTACAGAAACATTTTTGCGAAACTTTTTTGCAAAATTTTGAAACATTGTAAAAATGAACGCAAAAAACGGTATCTTTTAGTGTTTTTATTTGTGTTGCATACTTGCTCGATTTTTATAGAAACTTTTTTTGCAAAGTTCTCAAGCAGCTTCACTAGACATATCTAAAATGCTTCGTTTTACACAGATTGCTTGCTTTTTACATATACTCGCATTGTACAGAAACATTTTTGCAAAATTTTGAAACATTGTAAAAATGAACGCCAACAACGGTCTCTTTTAGTGTTTTTATTTGTGTTGCATACTTGCTCGATTTTTATAGAAACTTTTTTTGCAAAGTTCTCAAGCAGCTTCAGTAGACATATCTAAAATGCTTCGTTTTACATAGATTGCTTGCTTTTTACATTTACTCGCATTGTACAGAAACATTTTTGCGAAACTTTTTTGCAAAATTTTGAAACATTGTAAAAATGAACGCCAACAACGGTCTCTTTTAGTGTTTTTATTTGTGTTGCATACTTACTCGATTTTTATAGAAACTTTTTTTGCAAAGTTCTCAAGCAGCTTCAGTAGACATATCTAAAATGCTTCGTTTTACATAGATTGCTTGCTTTTTACATTTACTCGCATTGTACAGAAACATTTTTGCGAAATTTTTTTGCAAAATTTTGAAACATTGTAAAAATGAACGCCAAAAACGGTCTCTTTTAGTGTTTTTATTTGTGTTGCATACTTGCTCGATTTTTATAGAAACTTTTTTTGCAAAGTTCTCAAGCAGCTTCACTAGACATATCTAAAATGCTTCGTTTTACATAGATTGCTTGCTTTTTACATTTACTCGCATTGTACAGAAACATTTTTGCGAAACTTTTTTGCAAAATTTTGAAACATTGTCAAAATGAACGCCAAAAACGGTCTCTTTTAGTGTTTTTATTTGTGTTGCATACTTGCTCGATTTTTATAGTAACTTTTTTTGCAAAGTTCTCAAGCAGCTTCACTAGACATATCTAAAATGCTTCGTTTTACATAGATTGCTTGCTTTTTACATTTACTCGCATTGTACAGAAACATTTTTGCGAAACTTTTTTGCAAAATTTTGAAACATTGTAAAAATGAACGCCAAAAACGGTCTCTTTTAGTGTTTTTATTTGTGTTGCATACTTGCTCGATTTTTATAGAAATTTTTTTGCAAAGTTCTCAAGCAGCTTCACTAGACATATCTAAAATGCTTCGTTTTACATAGATTGCTTGCTTTTTACATTTACTCGCATTGTACAGAAACATTTTTGCGAAACTTTTTTAGTGTTTTTATTTGTGTTGCATACTTGCTCGATTTTTATAGAACCGTTTTTTGCAAAGTTCTCAAGCAGCTTCAGTAGACATATCTAAAATGCTTCGTTTTACATAGATTGCTTGCTTTTTACATTTACTCGCATTGTACAGAAACATTTTTGCGAAATTTTTTTGCAAAATTTTGAAACATTGTAAAAATGAACGCCAAAAACGGTCTCTTTTAGTGTTTTTATTTGTGTTGCATACTTGCTCGATTTTTATAGAAATTTTTTTGCAAAGTTCTCAAGCAGCTTCACTAGACATATCTAAAATGCTTCGTTTTACATAGATTGCTTGCTTTTTACATTTACTCGCATTGTACAGAAACATTTTTGCGAAACTTTTTTGCAAAATTTTGAAACATTGTCAAAATGAACGCCAAAAACGGTCTCTTTTAGTGTTTTTATTTGTGTTGCATACTTGCTCGATTTTTATAGAAACTTTTTTTGCAAAGTTCTCAAGCAGCTTCACTAGACATATCTAAAATGCTTCGTTTTACATAGATTGCTTGCTTTTTACATTTACTCGCATTGTACAGAAACATTTTTGCGAAACTTTTTTGCAAAATTTGAAACATTGTAAAAATGAACGCCAACAACGGTCTCTTTTAGTGTTTTTATTTGTGTTGCATACTTGCTCGATTTTTATAGAAACTTTTTTTGCAAAGTTCTCAAGCAGCTTCACTAGACATATCTAAAATGCTTCGTTTTACATAGATTGCTTGCTTTTTACATTTACTCGCATTGTACAGAAACATTTTTGCGAAACTTTTTTGCAAAATTTGAAACATTGTAAAAATGAACGCCAACAACGGTCTCTTTTAGTGTTTTTATTTGTGTTGCATACTTGCTCGATTTTTATAGAAACTTTTTTTGCAAAGTTCTCAAGCAGCTTCACTAGACATATCTAAAATGCTTCGTTTTACATAGATTGCTTGCTTTTTACATTTACTCGCATTGTACAGAAACATTTTTGCGAAACTTTTTTGCAAAATTTTGAAACATTGTCAAAATGAACGCCAAAAACGGTCTCTTTTAGTGTTTTTATTTGTGTTGCATACTTGCTCGATTTTTATAGAAACTTTTTTTGCAAAGTTCTCAAGCAGCTTCACTAGACATATCTAAAATGCCTCGTTTTACATAGATTGCTTGCTTTTTACATTTACTCACATTGTACAGAAACATTTTTGCGAAACTTTTTTGCAAAATTTTGAAACATTGTCAAAATGAACGCCAAAAACGGTCTCTTTTTGTGTTTTTATTTGTGTTGCATACTTGCTCGATTTTTATAGAAACTTTTTTTGCAAAGTTCTCAAGCAGCTTCACTAGACATATCTAAATTGCTTCGTTTTACATAGATTGCTTGCTTTTTACATTTACTCGCATTGTACAGAAACATTTTTGCGAAACTTTTTTGCAAAATTTGAAACATTGTAAAAATGAACGCCAACAACGGTCTCTTTTAGTGTTTTTATTTGTGTTGCATACTTGCTCGATTTTTATAGAAACTTTTTTTGCAAAGTTCTCAAGCAGCTTCACTAGACATATCTAAAATGCTTCGTTTTACATAGATTGCTTGCTTTTTACATTTACTCGCATTGTACAGAAACATTTTTGCGAAACTTTTTTGCAAAATTTTGAAACATTGTCAAAATGAACGCCAAAAACGGTCTCTTTTAGTGTTTTTATTTGTGTTGCATACTTGCTCGATTTTTATAGAAACTTTTTTTGCAAAGTTCTCAAGCAGCTTCACTAGACATATCTAAAATGCTTCGTTTTAGATAGATTGCGTGCTTTTTACATTTACTCGCATTGTACAGAAACATTTTTGCGAAACTTTTTTGCAAAATTTTGAAACATTGTCAAAATGAACGCCAAAAACGGTCTCTTTTAGTGTTTTTATTTGTGTTGCATACTTGCTCGATTTTTATAGAAACTTTTTTTGCAAAGTTCTCAAGCAGCTTCACTAGACATATCTAAAATGCTTCGTTTTACATATATTGCTTGCTTTTTACATTTAGTCGCATTGTACAGAAACATTTTTGCGAAACTTTTTTGCAAAATTTTGAAACATTGTCAAAATGAACGCCAAAAACGGTATCTTTTAGTGTTTTTATTTGTGTTGCATACTTGCTCGATTTTTATAGAAACTTTTTTTGCAAAGTTCTCAAGCAGCTTCACTAGACATATCTAAAATGCTTCGTTTTACATAGATTGCTTGCTTTTTACATTTACTCGCATTGTACAGAAACATTTTTGCGAAACTTTTTTGCAAAATTTTGAAACATTGTAAAAATAAACGCCAAAAACGGTCTCTTTTAGTGTTTTTATTTGTGTTGCATACTTGCTCGATTTTTATAGAAACTTTTTTTGCAAAGTTCTCAAGCAGCTTCACTAGACATATCTAAAATGCTTCGTTTTACATAGATTGCTTGCTTTTTACATTTACTCGCATTGTACAGAAACATTTTTGCGAAACTTTTTTGCAAAATTTTGAAACATTGTCAAAATGAACGCCAAAAACGGTCTCTTTTAGTGTTTTTATTTGTGTTGCATACTTGCTCGATTTTTATAGAAACTTTTTTTGCAAAGTTCTCAAGCAGCTTCACTAGACATATCTAAAATGCCTCGTTTTACATAGATTGCTTGCTTTTTACATTTACTCACATTGTACAGAAACATTTTTGCGAAACTTTTTTGCAAAATTTTGAAACATTGTAAAAATGAACGCCAAAAACGGTCTCTTTTTGTGTTTTTATTTGTGTTGCATACTTGCTCGATTTTTATAGAAACTTTTTTTGCAAAGTTCTCAAGCAGCTTCACTAGACATATCTAAAATGCTTCGTTTTACATAGATTGCTTGCTTTTTACATTTACTCGCATTGTACAGAAACATTTTTGCGAAACTTTTTTGCAAAATTTGAAACATTGTAAAAATGAACGCCAACAACGGTCTCTTTTAGTGTTTTTATTTGTGTTGCATACTTGCTCGATTTTTATAGAAACTTTTTTTGCAAAGTTTTCAAGCAGCTTCACTAGACATATCTAAAATGCTTCGTTTTACATAGATTGCTTGCTTTTTACATTTACTCGCATTGTACAGAAACATTTTTGCGAAACTTTTTTGCAAAATTTTGAAACATTGTCAAAATGAACGCCAAAAACGGTCTCTTTTAGTGTTTTTATTTGTGTTGCATACTTGCTCGATTTTTATAGAAACTTTTTTTGCAAAGTTCTCAAGCAGCTTCACTAGACATATCTAAAATGCTTCGTTTTACATAGATTGCGTGCTTTTTACATTTACTCGCATTGTACAGAAACATTTTTGCGAAACTTTTTTGCAAAATTTTGAAACATTGTCAAAATGAACGCCAAAAACGGTCTCTTTTAGTGTTTTTATTTGTGTTGCATACTTGCTCGATTTTTATAGAAACTTTTTTTGCAAAGTTCTCAAGCAGCTTCACTAGACATATCTAAAATGCTTCGTTTTACATATATTGCTTGCTTTTTACATTTACTCGCATTGTACAGAAACATTTTTGCGAAACTTTTTTGCAAAATTTTGAAACATTGTCAAAATGAACGCCAAAAACGGTATCTTTTAGTGTTTTTATTTGTGTTGCATACTTGCTCGATTTTTATAGAAACTTTTTTTGCAAAGTTCTCAAGCAGCTTCACTAGACATATCTAAAATGCTTCGTTTTACATAGATTGCTTGCTTTTTACATTTACTCGCATTGTACAGAAACATTTTTGCGAAACTTTTTTGCAAAATTTTGAAACATTGTAAAAATAAACGCCAAAAACGGTCTCTTTTAGTGTTTTTATTTGTGTTGCATACTTGCTCGATTTTTATAGAAACTTTTTTTGCAAAGTTCTCAAGCAGCTTCACTAGACATATCTAAAATGCTTCGTTTTACATAGATTGCTTGCTTTTTACATTTACTCGCATTGTACAGAAAAATTTTTGCGAAACTTTTTTGCAAAATTTTGAAACATTGTAAAAATGAACGCCAAAAACGGTCTCTTTTAGTGTTTTTATTTGTGTTGCATACTTGCTCGATTTTTATAGAAACTTTTTTTGCAAAGTTCTCAAGCAGCTTCACTAGACATATCTAAAATGCTTCGTTTTACATAGATTTCTTGCTTTTTACATTTACTCGCATTGTACAGAAACATTTTTGCGAAACTTTTTTGCAAAATTTTGAAACATTGTAAAAATGAACCCCAAAAACGGTCTCTTTTAGTGTTTTTATTTGTGTTGCATACTTGCTCGATTTTTATAGAAACTTTTTTTGCAAAGTTCTCAAGCAGCTTCACTAGACATATCTAAAATGCTTCGTTTTACATAGATTGCTTGCTTTTTACATTTACCCGCATTGTACAGAAACATTTTTGCGAAACTTTTTTGCAAAATTTTGAAACATTGTAAAAATGAACGCCAAAAACGGTCTCTTTTAGTGTTTTTATTTGTGTTGCATACTTGCTCGATTTTTATAGAAACTTTTTTTGCAAAGTTCTCAAGCAGCTTCACTAGACATATCTAAAATGCTTCGTTTTACATAGATTTCTTGCTTTTTACATTTACTCGCATTGTACAGAAACATTTTTGCGAAACTTTTTTGCAAAATTTTGAAACATTGTAAAAATGAACCCCAAAAACGGTCTCTTTTAGTGTTTTTATTTGTGTTGCATACTTGCTCGATTTTTATAGAAACTTTTTTTGCAAAGTTCTCAAGCAGCTTCACTAGACATATCTAAAATGCTTCGTTTTACATAGATTGCTTGCTTTTTACATTTACTCGCATTGTACAGAAACATTTTTGCGAAACTTTTTTGCAAAATTTTGAAACATTGTAAAAATGAACGCCAAAAACGGTCTCTTTTAGTGTTTTTATTTGTGTTGCATACTTGCTCGATTTTTATAGAAACTTTTTTTGCAAAGTTCTCAAGCAGCTTCACTAGACATATCTAAAATGCTTCGTTTTACATAGATTGCTTGCTTTTTACATTTACTCGCATTGTACAGAAACATTTTTGCGAAATTTTTTTGCAAAATTTTGAAACATTGTAAAAATGAACGCCAAAAACGGTCTCTTTTAGTGTTTTTATTTGTGTTGCATACTTGCTCGATTTTTATAGAAACTTTTTTTGCAAAGTTCTCAAGCAGCTTCACTAGACATATCTAAAATGCTTCGTTTTACATAGATTGCTTGCTTTTTACATTTACTCGCATTGTACAGAAACATTTTTGCGAAACTTTTTTGCAAAATTTTGAAACATTGTAAAAATGAACGCCAAAAACGGTCTCTTTTAGTGTTTTTATTTGTGTTGCATACTTGCTCGATTTTTATAGAAACTTTTTTTGCAAAGTTTTCAAGCAGCTTCACTAGACATATCTAAAATGCTTCGTTTTACATAGATTGCTTGCTTTTTACATTTACTCGCATTGTACAGAAACATTTTTGCGAAACTTTTTTGCAAAATTTTGAAACATTGTAAAAATGAACGCCAAAAACGGTCTCTTTTAGTGTTTTTATTTGTGTTGCATACTTGCTCGATTTTTATAGAAACTTTTTTTGCAAAGTTCTCAAGCAGCTTCACTAGACATATCTAAAATGCTTCGTTTTACATAGATTTCTTGCTTTTTACATTTACTCGCATTGTACAGAAACATTTTTGCGAAACTTTTTTGCAAAATTTTGAAACATTGTAAAAATGAACGCCAAAAACGGTCTCTTTTAGTGTTTTTATTTGTGTTGCATACTTGCTCGATTTTTATAGAAACTTTTTTTGCAAAGTTCTCAAGCAGCTTCACTAGACATAACTAAAATGCTTCGTTTTACATAGATTGCTTGCTTTTTACATTTACTCGCATTGTACAGAAACATTTTTGCGAAATTTTTTTGCAAAATTTTGAAACATTGTAAAAATGAACGCCAAAAACGGTCTCTTTTAGTGTTTTTATTTGTGTTGCATACTTGCTCGATTTTTATAGAAACTTTTTTTGCAAAGTTCTCAAGCAGCTTCACTAGACATATCTAAAATGCTTCGTTTTACATAGATTGCTTGCTTTTTACATTTACTCGCATTGTACAGAAACATTTTTGCGAAACTTTTTTGCAAAATTTTGAAACATTGTCAAAATGAACGCCAAAAACGGTCTCTTTTAGTGTTTTTATTTGTGTTGCATACTTGCTCGATTTTTATAGAAACTTTTTTTGCAAAGTTCTCAAGCAGCTTCACTAGACATATCTAAAATGCTTCGTTTTACATAGATTTCTTGCTTTTTACATTTACTCGCATTGTACAGAAACATTTTTGCGAAACTTTTTTGCAAAATTTTGAAACATTGTAAAAATGAACGCCAAAAACGGTCTCTTTTAGTGTTTTTATTTGTGTTGCATACTTGCTCGATTTTTATAGAAACTTTTTTTGCAAAGTTCTCAAGCAGCTTCACTAGACATATCTAAAATGCTTCGTTTTACATAGATTGCTTGCTTTTTACATTTACTCGCATTGTACAGAAACATTTTTGCGAAACTTTTTTGCAAAATTTTGAAACATTGTAAAAATGAACCCCAAAAACGGTCTCTTTTAGTGTTTTTATTTGTGTTGCATACTTGCTCGATTTTTATAGAAACTTTTTTTGCAAAGTTCTCAAGCAGCTTCACTAGACATATCTAAAATGCTTCGTTTTTACATAGATTGCTTGCTTTTTACATTTACTCGCATTGTACAGAAACATTTTTGCGAAACTTTTTTGCAAAATTTTGAAACATTGTAAAAATGAACGCCAAAAACGGTCTCTTTTAGTGTTTTTATTTGTGTTGCATACTTGCTCGATTTTTATAGAAACTTTTTTTGCAAAGTTCTCAAGCAGCTTCACTAGACATATCTAAAATGCTTCGTTTTACATAGATTTCTTGCTTTTTACATTTACTCGCATTGTACAGAAACATTTTTGCGAAACTTTTTTGCAAAATTTTGAAACATTGTAAAAATGAACCCCAAAAACGGTCTCTTTTAGTGTTTTTATTTGTGTTGCATACTTGCTCGATTTTTATAGAAACTTTTTTTGCAAAGTTCTCAAGCAGCTTCACTAGACATATCTAAAATGCTTCGTTTTACATAGATTGCTTGCTTTTTACATTTACCCGCATTGTACAGAAACATTTTTGCGAAACTTTTTTGCAAAATTTTGAAACATTGTAAAAATGAACGCCAAAAACGGTCTCTTTTAGTGTTTTTATTTGTGTTGCATACTTGCTCGATTTTTATAGAAACTTTTTTTGCAAAGTTCTCAAGCAGCTTCACTAGACATATCTAAAATGCTTCGTTTTACATAGATTGCTTGCTTTTTACATTTACTCGCATTGTACAGAAACATTTTTGCGAAATTTTTTTGCAAAATTTTGAAACATTGTAAAAATGAACGCCAAAAACGGTCTCTTTTAGTGTTTTTATTTGTGTTGCATACTTGCTCGATTTTTATAGAAACTTTTTTTGCAAAGTTCTCAAGCAGCTTCACTAGACATATCTAAAATGCTTCGTTTTACATAGATTGCTTGCTTTTTACATTTACTCGCATTGTACAGAAACATTTTTGCGAAACTTTTTTGCAAAATTTTGAAACATTGTAAAAATGAACGCCAAAAACGGTCTCTTTTAGTGTTTTTATTTGTGTTGCATACTTGCTCGATTTTTATAGAAACTTTTTTTGCAAAGTTCTCAAGCAGCTTCACTAGACATATCTAAAATGCTTCGTTTTACATAGATTGCTTGCTTTTTACATTTACTCGCATTGTACAGAAACATTTTTGCGAAACTTTTTTGCAAAATTTTGAAACATTGTCAAAATGAACGCCAAAAACGGTCTCTTTTAGTGTTTTTATTTGTGTTGCATACTTGCTCGATTTTTATAGAAACTTTTTTTGCAAAGTTCTCAAGCAGCTTCACTAGACATATCTAAAATGCTTCGTCTTACATAGATTGCTTGCTTTTTACATTTACTCGCATTGTACAGAAACATTTTTGCGAAACTTTTTTGCAAAATTTTGAAATATTGTCAAAATGAACGCCAAAAACGGTCTCTTTTAGTGTTTTTATTTGTGTTGCATACTTGCTCGATTTTTATAGAAACTTTTTTTGCAAAGTTCTCAAGCAGCTTCACTAGACATATCTAAAATGCTTCGTTTTACATAGATTTCTTGCTTTTTACATTTACTCGCATTGTACAGAAACATTTTTGCGAAACTTTTTTGCAAAATTTTGAAACATTGTAAAAATGAACCCCAAAAACGGTCTCTTTTAGTGTTTTTATTTGTGTTGCATACTTGCTCGATTTTTATAGAAACTTTTTTTGCAAAGTTCTCAAGCAGCTTCACTAGACATATCTAAAATGCTTCGTTTTACATAGATTGCTTGCTTTTTACATTTACTCGCATTGTACAGAAACATTTTTGCGAAACTTTTTTGCAAAATTTTGAAACATTGTAAAAATGAACGCCAAAAACGGTCTCTTTTAGTGTTTTTATTTGTGTTGCATACTTGCTCGATTTTTATAGAAACTTTTTTTGCAAAGTTCTCAAGCAGCTTCACTAGACATATCTAAAATGCTTCGTTTTACATAGATTGCTTGCTTTTTACATTTACTCGCATTGTACAGAAACATTTTTGCGAAATTTTTTTGCAAAATTTTGAAACATTGTAAAAATGAACGCCAAAAACGGTCTCTTTTAGTGTTTTTATTTGTGTTGCATACTTGCTCGATTTTTATAGAAACTTTTTTTGCAAAGTTCTCAAGCAGCTTCACTAGACATATCTAAAATGCTTCGTTTTACATAGATTGCTTGCATTTTACATTTACTCGCATTGTACAGAAACATTTTTGCGAAACTTTTTTGCAAAATTTGAAACATTGTAAAAATGAACGCCAACAACGGTCTCTTTTAGTGTTTTTATTTGTGTTGCATACTTGCTCGATTTTTATAGAAACTTTTTTTGCAAAGTTCTCAAGCAGCTTCACTAGACATATCTAAAATGCTTCGTTTTACATAGATTGCTTGCTTTTTACATTTACTCGCATTGTACAGAAACATTTTTGCGAAACTTTTTTGCAAAATTTTGAAACATTGTCAAAATGAACGCCAAAAACGGTCTCTTTTAGTGTTTTTATTTGTGTTGCATACTTGCTCGATTTTTATAGAAACTTTTTTTGCAAAGTTCTCAAGCAGCTTCACTAGACATATCTAAAATGCTTCGTCTTACATAGATTGCTTGCTTTTTACATTTACTCGCATTGTACAGAAACATTTTTGCGAAACTTTTTTGCAAAATTTTGAAATATTGTAAAAATGAACGCCAAAAACGGTCTCTTTTAGTGTTTTTATTTGTGTTGCATACTTGCTCGATTTTTATAGAAACTTTTTTTGCAAAGTTCTCAAGCAGCTTCACTAGACATATCTAAAATGCTTCGTTTTACATAGATTTCTTGCTTTTTACATTTACTCGCATTGTACAGAAACATTTTTGCGAAACTTTTTTGCAAAATTTTGAAACATTGTAAAAATGAACGCCAAAAACGGTCTCTTTTAGTGTTTTTATTTGTGTTGCATACTTGCTCGATTTTTATAGAAACTTTTTTTGCAAAGTTCTCAAGCAGCTTCACTAGACATATCTAAAATGCTTCGTTTTACATAGATTGCTTGCTTTTTACATTTACTCGCATTGTACAGAAACATTTTTGCGAAACTTTTTTGCAAAATTTTGAAACATTGTCAAAATGAACGCCAAAAACGGTATCTTTTAGTGTTTTTATTTGTGTTGCATACTTGCTCGATTTTTATAGAAACTTTTTTTGCAAAGTTCTCAAGCAGCTTCACTAGACATATCTAAAATGCTTCGTTTTACAAAGATTGCTTGCTTTTTACATTTACTCGCATTGTACAGAAACATTTTTGCGAAACTTTTTTGCAAAATTTTGAAACATTGTAAAAATGAACGCCAAAAACGGTCTCTTTTAGTGTTTTTATTTGTGTTGCATACTTGCTCGATTTTTATAGAAACTTTTTTTGCAAAGTTCTCAAGCAGCTTCACTAGACATATCTAAAATGCTTCGTTTTACATAGATTGCTTGCTTTTTACATTTACTCGCATTGTACAGAAACATTTTTGCGAAACTTTTTTGCAAAATTTTGAAACATTGTAAAAATGAACGCCAAAAACGGTCTCTTTTAGTGTTTTTATTTGTGTTGCATACTTGCTCGATTTTTATAGAAACTTTTTTTGCAAAGTTCTCAAGCAGCTTCACTAGACATAACTAAAATGCTTCGTTTTACATAGATTGCTTGCTTTTTACATTTACTCGCATTGTACAGAAACATTTTTGCGAAATTTTTTTGCAAAATTTTGAAACATTGTAAAAATGAACGCCAAAAACGGTCTCTTTTAGTGTTTTTATTTGTGTTGCATACTTGCTCGATTTTTATAGAAACTTTTTTTGCAAAGTTCTCAAGCAGCTTCACTAGACATATCTAAAATGCTTCGTTTTACATAGATTGCTTGCTTTTTACATTTACTCGCATTGTACAGAAACATTTTTGCGAAACTTTTTTGCAAAATTTTGAAACATTGTCAAAATGAACGCCAAAAACGATCTCTTTTAGTGTTTTTATTTGTGTTGCATACTTGCTCGATTTTTATAGAAACTTTTTTTGCAAAGTTCTCAAGCAGCTTCACTAGACATATCTAAAATGCTTCGTTTTACATAGATTGCTTGCTTTTTACATTTACTCGCATTGTACAGAAACATTTTTGCGAAACTTTTTTGCAAAATTTGAAACATTGTAAAAATGAACGCCAACAACGGTCTCTTTTAGTGTTTTTATTTGTGTTGCATACTTGCTCGATTTTTATAGAAACTTTTTTTGCAAAGTTCTCAAGCAGCTTCACTAGACATATCTAAAATGCTTCGTTTTACATAGATTGCTTGCTTTTTACATTTACTCGCATTGTACAGAAACATTTTTGCGAAACTTTTTTGCAAAATTTTGAAACATTGTCAAAATGAACGCCAAAAACGGTCTCTTTTAGTGTTTTTATTTGTGTTGCATACTTGCTCGATTTTTATAGAAACTTTTTTTGCAAAGTTCTCAAGCAGCTTCACTAGACATATCTAAAATGCTTCGTTTTACATAGATTGCTTGCTTTTTACATTTACTCGCATTGTACAGAAACATTTTTGCGAAACTTTTTTGCAAAATTTTGAAACATTGTCAAAATGAACGCCAAAAACGGTCTCTTTTAGTGTTTTTATTTGTGTTGCATACTTGCTCGATTTTTATAGAAACTTTTTTTGCAAAGTTCTCAAGCAGCTTCACTAGACATATCTAAAATGCTTCGTTTTACATAGATTGCTTGCTTTTTACATTTACTCGCATTGTACAGAAACATTTTTGCGAAACTTTTTTGCAAAATTTTGAAACATTGTCAAAATGAACGCCAAAAACGGTCTCTTTTTGTGTTTTTATTTGTGTTGCATACTTGCTCGATTTTTATAGAAACTTTTTTTGCAAAGTTCTCAAGCAGCTTCACTAGACATATCTAAAATGCTTCGTTTTACATAGATTGCTTGCTTTTTACATTTACTCGCATTGTACAGAAACATTTTTGCGAAACTTTTTTGCAAAATTTGAAACATTGTAAAAATGAACGCCAACAACGGTCTCTTTTAGTGTTTTTATTTGTGTTGCATACTTGCTCGATTTTTATAGAAACTTTTTTTGCAAAGTTCTCAAGCAGCTTCACTAGACATATCTAAAATGCTTCGTTTTACATAGATTGCTTGCTTTTTACATTTACTCGCATTGTACAGAAACATTTTTGCGAAATTTTTTTGCAAAATTTTGAAACATTGTCAAAATGAACGCCAAAAACGGTCTCTTTTAGTGTTTTTATTTGTGTTGCATACTTGCTCGATTTTTATAGAAACTTTTTTTGCAAAGTTCTCAAGCAGCTTCACTAGACATATCTAAAATGCTTCGTTTTACATAGATTGCGTGCTTTTTACATTTACTCGCATTGTACAGAAACATTTTTGCGAAACTTTTTTGCAAAATTTTGAAACATTGTCAAAATGAACGCCAAAAACGGTCTCTTTTAGTGTTTTTATTTGTGTTGCATACTTGCTCGATTTTTATAGAAACTTTTTTTGCAAAGTTCTCAAGCAGCTTCACTAGACATATCTAAAATGCTTCGTTTTACATATATTGCTTGCTTTTTACATTTACTCGCATTGTACAGAAACATTTTTGCGAAACTTTTTTGCAAAATTTTGAAACATTGTCAAAATGAATGCCAAAAACGGTATCTTTTAGTGTTTTTATTTGTGTTGCATACTTGCTCGATTTTTATAGAAACTTTTTTTGCAAAGTTCTCAAGCAGCTTCACTAGACATATCTAAAATGCTTCGTTTTACATAGATTGCTTGCTTTTTACATTTACTCGCATTGTACAGAAACATTTTTGCGAAACTTTTTTGCAAAATTTTGAAACATTGTAAAAATAAACGCCAAAAACGGTCTCTTTTAGTGTTTTTATTTGTGTTGCATACTTGCTCGATTTTTATAGAAACTTTTTTTGCAAAGTTCTCAAGCAGCTTCACTAGACATATCTAAAATGCTTCGTTTTACATAGATTGCTTGCTTTTTACATTTACTCGCATTGTACAGAAAAATTTTTGCGAAACTTTTTTGCAAAATTTTGAAACATTGTAAAAATGAACGCCAAAAACGGTCTCTTTTAGTGTTTTTATTTGTGTTGCATACTTGCTCGATTTTTATAGAAACTTTTTTTGCAAAGTTTTCAAGCAGCTTCACTAGACATATCTAAAATGCTTCGTTTTACATAGATTGCTTGCTTTTTACATTTACCCGCATTGTACAGAAACATTTTTGCGAAACTTTTTTGCAAAATTTTGAAACATTGTAAAAATGAACGCCAAAAACGGTCTCTTTTAGTGTTTTTATTTGTGTTGCATACTTGCTCGATTTTTATAGAAACTTTTTTTGCAAAGTTTTCAAGCAGCTTCACTAGACATATCTAAAATGCTTCGTTTTACATAGATTGCTTGCTTTTTACATTTACTCGCATTGTACAGAAACATTTTTGCGAAACTTTTTTGCAAAATTTTGAAACATTGTAAAAATGAACGCCAAAAACGGTCTCTTTTAGTGTTTTTATTTGTGTTGCATACTTGCTCGATTTTTATAGAAACTTTTTTTGCAAAGTTCTCAAGCAGCTTCACTAGACATATCTAAAATGCTTCGTTTTACATAGATTTCTTGCTTTTTACATTTACTCGCATTGTACAGAAACATTTTTGCGAAACTTTTTTGCAAAATTTTGAAACATTGTAAAAATGAACCCCAAAAACGGTCTCTTTTAGTGTTTTTATTTGTGTTGCATACTTGCTCGATTTTTATAGAAACTTTTTTTGCAAAGTTCTCAAGCAGCTTCACTAGACATATCTAAAATGCTTCGTTTTACATAGATTGCTTGCTTTTTACATTTACTCGCATTGTACAGAAACATTTTTGCGAAACTTTTTTGCAAAATTTTGAAACATTGTAAAAATGAACGCCAAAAACGGTCTCTTTTAGTGTTTTTATTTGTGTTGCATACTTGCTCGATTTTTATAGAAACTTTTTTTGCAAAGTTCTCAAGCAGCTTCACTAGACATATCTAAAATGCTTCGTTTTACATAGATTGCTTGCTTTTTACATTTACTCGCATTGTACAGAAACATTTTTGCGAAATTTTTTTGCAAAATTTTGAAACATTGTAAAAATGAACGCCAAAAACGGTCTCTTTTAGTGTTTTTATTTGTGTTGCATACTTGCTCGATTTTTATAGAAACTTTTTTTGCAAAGTTCTCAAGCAGCTTCACTAGACATATCTAAAATGCTTCGTTTTACATAGATTGCTTGCATTTTACATTTACTCGCATTGTACAGAAACATTTTTGCGAAACTTTTTTGCAAAATTTGAAACATTGTAAAAATGAACGCCAACAACGGTCTCTTTTAGTGTTTTTATTTGTGTTGCATACTTGCTCGATTTTTATAGAAACTTTTTTTGCAAAGTTCTCAAGCAGCTTCACTAGACATATCTAAAATGCTTCGTTTTACATAGATTGCTTGCTTTTTACATTTACTCGCATTGTACAGAAACATTTTTGCGAAACTTTTTTGCAAAATTTTGAAACATTGTCAAAATGAACGCCAAAAACGGTCTCTTTTAGTGTTTTTATTTGTGTTGCATACTTGCTCGATTTTTATAGAAACTTTTTTTGCAAAGTTCTCAAGCAGCTTCACTAGACATATCTAAAATGCTTCGTCTTACATAGATTGCTTGCTTTTTACATTTACTCGCATTGTACAGAAACATTTTTGCGAAACTTTTTTGCAAAATTTTGAAATATTGTCAAAATGAACGCCAAAAACGGTCTCTTTTAGTGTTTTTATTTGTGTTGCATACTTGCTCGATTTTTATAGAAACTTTTTTTGCAAAGTTCTCAAGCAGCTTCACTAGACATATCTAAAATGCTTCGTTTTACATAGATTTCTTGCTTTTTACATTTACTCGCATTGTACAGAAACATTTTTGCGAAACTTTTTTGCAAAATTTTGAAACATTGTAAAAATGAACGCCAAAAACGGTCTCTTTTAGTGTTTTTATTTGTGTTGCATACTTGCTCGATTTTTATAGAAACTTTTTTTGCAAAGTTCTCAAGCAGCTTCACTAGACATATCTAAAATGCTTCGTTTTACATAGATTGCTTGCTTTTTACATTTACTCGCATTGTACAGAAACATTTTTGCGAAACTTTTTTGCAAAATTTTGAAACATTGTAAAAATGAACGCCAAAAACGGTATCTTTTAGTGTTTTTATTTGTGTTGCATACTTGCTCGATTTTTATAGAAACTTTTTTTGCAAAGTTCTCAAGCAGCTTCACTAGACATATCTAAAATGCTTCGTTTTACATAGATTGCTTGCTTTTTACATTTACCCGCATTGTACAGAAACATTTTTGCGAAACTTTTTTCCAAAATTTTGAAACATTGTAAAAATGAACGCCAAAAACGGTCTCTTTTAGTGTTTTTATTTGTGTTGCATACTTGCTCGATTTTTATAGAAACTTTTTTTGCAAAGTTTTCAAGCAGCTTCACTAGACATATCTAAAATGCTTCGTTTTACATAGATTGCTTGCTTTTTACATTTACCCGCATTGTACAGAAACATTTTTGTGAAACTTTTTTGCAAAATTTTGAAACATTGTAAAAATGAACGCCAAAAACGGTCTCTTTTAGTGTTTTTATTTGTGTTGCATACTTGCTCGATTTTTATAGAAACTTTTTTTGCAAAGTTCTCAAGCAGCTTCACTAGACATATCTAAAATGCTTCGTTTTACATAGATTTCTTGCTTTTTACATTTACTCGCATTGTACAGAAACATTTTTGCGAAACTTTTTTGCAAAATTTTGAAACATTGTAAAAATGAACGCCAAAAACGGTCTCTTTTAGTGTTTTTATTTGTGTTGCATACTTGCTCGATTTTTATAGAAACTTTTTTTGCAAAGTTCTCAAGCAGCTTCACTAGACATAACTAAAATGCTTCGTTTTACATAGATTGCTTGCTTTTTACATTTACTCGCATTGTACAGACAAATTTTTGCGAAATTTTTTTGCAAAATTTTGAAACATTGTAAAAATGAACGCCAAAAACGGTCTCTTTTAGTGTTTTTATTTGTGTTGCATACTTGCTCGATTTTTATAGAAACTTTTTTTGCAAAGTTCTCAAGCAGCTTCACTAGACATATCTAAAATGCTTCGTTTTACATAGATTGCTTGCTTTTTACATTTACTCGCATTGTACAGAAACATTTTTGCGAAACTTTTTTGCAAAATTTTGAAACATTGTCAAAATGAACGCCAAAAACGGTCTCTTTTAGTGTTTTTATTTGTGTTGCATACTTGCTCGATTTTTATAGAAACTTTTTTTGCAAAGTTCTCAAGCAGCTTCACTAGACATATCTAAAATGCTTCGTTTTACATAGATTGCTTGCTTTTTACATTTACTCGCATTGTACAGAAACATTTTTGCGAAACTTTTTTGCAAAATTTGAAACATTGTAAAAATGAACGCCAACAACGGTCTCTTTTAGTGTTTTTATTTGTGTTGCATACTTGCTCGATTTTTATAGAAACTTTTTTTGCAAAGTTCTCAAGCAGCTTCACTAGACATATCTAAAATGCTTCGTTTTACATAGATTTCTTGCTTTTTACATTTACTCGCATTGTACAGAAACATTTTTGCGAAACTTTTTTGCAAAATTTTGAAACATTGTAAAAATGAACGCCAAAAACGGTCTCTTTTAGTGTTTTTATTTGTGTTGCATACTTGCTCGATTTTTATAGAAACTTTTTTTGCAAAGTTCTCAAGCAGCTTCACTAGACATATCTAAAATGCTTCGTTTTACATAGATTGCTTGCTTTTTACATTTACTCGCATTGTACAGAAACATTTTTGCGAAATTTTTTTGCAAAATTTTGAAACATTGTAAAAATGAACGCCAAAAACGGTCTCTTTTAGTGTTTTTATTTGTGTTGCATACTTGCTCGATTTTTATAGAAACTTTTTTTGCAAAGTTCTCAAGCAGCTTCACTAGACATATCTAAAATGCTTCGTTTTACATAGATTGCTTGCTTTTTACATTTACTCGCATTGTACAGAAATATTTTTGCGAAACTTTTTTGCAAAATTTTGAAACATTGTAAAAATGAACGCCAAAAACGGTCTCTTTTAGTGTTTTTATTTGTGTTGCATACTTGCTCGATTTTTATAGAAACTTTTTTTGCAAAGTTCTCAAGCAGCTTCACTAGACATATCTAAAATGCTTCGTTTTACATAGATTGCTTGCTTTTTACATTTACTCGCATTGTACAGAAACATTTTTGCGAAACTTTTTTGCAAAATTTTGAAACATTGTAAAAATGAACGCCAACAACGGTCTCTTTTAGTGTTTTTATTTGTGTTGCATACTTGCTCGATTTTTATAGAAACTTTTTTTGCAAAGTTCTCAAGCAGCTTCACTAGACATATCTAAAATGCTTCGTTTTACATAGATTGCTTGCTTTTTACATTTACTCGCATTGTACAGAAACATTTTTGCGAAACTTTTTTGCAAAATTTTGAAACATTGTCAAAATGAACGCCAAAAACGGTCTCTTTTAGTGTTTTTATTTGTGTTGCATACTTGCTCGATTTTTATAGAAACTTTTTTTGCAAAGTTCTCAAGCAGCTTCACTAGACATATCTAAAATGCTTCGTTTTACATAGATTGCTTGCTTTTTACATTTACTCGCATTGTACAGAAACATTTTTGCGAAACTTTTTTGCAAAATTTTGAAACATTGTCAAAATGAACGCCAAAAACGGTCTCTTTTAGTGTTTTTATTTGTGTTGCATACTTGCTCGATTTTTATAGAAACTTTTTTTGCAAAGTTCTCAAGCAGCTTCACTAGACATATCTAAAATGCTTCGTTTTACATAGATTTCTTGCTTTTTACATTTACTCGCATTGTACAGAAACATTTTTGCGAAACTTTTTTGCAAAATTTTGAAACATTGTAAAAATGAACGCCAAAAACGGTCTCTTTTAGTGTTTTTATTTGTGTTGCATACTTGCTCGATTTTTATAGAAACTTTTTTTGCAAAGTTCTCAAGCAGCTTCACTAGACATATCTAAAATGCTTCGTTTTACATAGATTTCTTGCTTTTTACATTTACTCGCATTGTACATAAACATTTTTGCGAAACTTTTTTGCAAAATTTTGAAACATTGTAAAAATGAACGCCAAAAACGGTCTCTTTTAGTGTTTTTATTTGTGTTGCATACTTGCTCGATTTTTATAGAAACTTTTTTTGCAAAGTTCTCAAGCAGCTTCACTAGACATATCTAAAATGCTTCGTTTTACATAGATTGCTTGCTTTTTACATTTACTCGCATTGTACAGAAACATTTTTGCGAAACTTTTTTGCAAAATTTTGAAACATTGTCAAAATGAACGCCAAAAACGGTCTCTTTTAGTGTTTTTATTTGTGTTGCATACTTGCTCGATTTTTATAGAAACTTTTTTTGCAAAGTTCTCAAGCAGCTTCACTAGACATATCTAAAATGCTTCGTTTTACATAGATTTCTTGCTTTTTACATTTACTCGCATTGTACAGAAACATTTTTGCGAAACTTTTTTGCAAAATTTTGAAACATTGTAAAAATGAACGCCAAAAACGGTCTCTTTTAGTGTTTTTATTTGTGTTGCATACTTGCTCGATTTTTATAGAAACTTTTTTTGCAAAGTTCTCAAGCAGCTTCACTAGACATATCTAAAATGCTTCGTTTTACATAGATTTCTTGCTTTTTACATTTACTCGCATTGTACATAAACATTTTTGCGAAACTTTTTTGCACAATTTTGAAACATTGTAAAAATGAACGCCAAAAACGGTCTCTTTTAGTGTTTTTATTTGTGTTGCATACTTGCTCGATTTTTATAGAAACTTTTTTTGCAAAGTTCTCAAGCAGCTTCACTAGACATATCTAAAATGCTTCGTTTTACATAGATTGCTTGCTTTTTACATTTACTCGCATTGTACAGAAACATTTTTGCGAAATTTTTTTGCAAAATTTTGAAACATTGTAAAAATGAACGCCAAAAACGGTCTCTTTTAGTGTTTTTATTTGTGTTGCATACTTGCTCGATTTTTATAGAAACTTTTTTTGCAAAGTTCTCAAGCAGCTTCACTAGACATATCTAAAATGCTTCGTTTTACATAGATTGCTTGCTTTTTACATTTACTCGCATTGTACAGAAACATTTTTGCGAAACTTTTTTGCAAAATTTGAAACATTGTAAAAATGAACGCCAACAACGGTCTCTTTTAGTGTTTTTATTTGTGTTGCATACTTGCTCGATTTTTATAGAAACTTTTTTTGCAAAGTTCTCAAGCAGCTTCACTAGACATATCTAAAATGCTTCGTTTTACATAGATTGCTTGCTTTTTACATTTACCCGCATTGTACAGAAACATTTTTGCGAAACTTTTTTGCAAAATTTTGAAACATTGTCAAAATGAACGCCAAAAACGGTCTCTTTTAGTGTTTTTATTTGTGTTGCATACTTGCTCGATTTTTATAGAAACTTTTTTTGCAAAGTTCTCAAGCAGCTTCACTAGACATATCTAAAATGCTTCGTTTTACATAGATTGCTTGCTTTTTACATTTACTCGCATTGTACAGAAACATTTTTGCGAAACTTTTTTGCAAAATTTTGAAACATTGTCAAAATGAACGCCAAAAACGGTCTCTTTTAGTGTTTTTATTTGTGTTGCATACTTGCTCGATTTTTATAGAAACTTTTTTTGCAAAGTTCTCAAGCAGCTTCACTAGACATATCTAAAATGCTTCGTTTTACATAGATTTCTTGCTTTTTACATTTACTCGCATTGTACAGAAACATTTTTGCGAAACTTTTTTGCAAAATTTTGAAACATTGTAAAAATGAACGCCAAAAACGGTCTCTTTTAGTGTTTTTATTTGTGTTGCATACTTGCTCGATTTTTATAGAAACTTTTTTTGCAAAGTTCTCAAGCAGCTTCACTAGACATATCTAAGATGCTTCGTTTTACATAGATTGCTTGCTTTTTACATTTACTCGCATTGTACAGAAACATTTTTGCGAAACTTTTTTGCAAAATTTTGAAACATTGTAAAAATGAACGCCAAAAACGGTCTCTTTTAGTGTTTTTATTTGTGTTGCATACTTGCTCGCTTTTTATAGAAACTTTTTTTGCAAAGTTCTCAAGCAGCTTCACTAGACATATCTAAAATGCTTCGTTTTACATAGATTGCTTGCTTTTTACATTTACTCGCATTGTACAGAAACATTTTTGCGAAACTTTTTTGCAAAATTTTGAAACATTGTAAAAATGAACGCCAAAAACGGTCTCTTTTAGTGTTTTTATTTGTGTTGCATACATGCTCGATTTTTATAGAAACTTTTTTTGCAAAGTTCTCAAGCAGCTTCACTAGACATATCTAAAATGCTTCGTTTTACATAGATTTCTTGCTTTTTACATTTACTCGCATTGTACATAAACATTTTTGCGAAACTTTTTTGCAAAATTTTGAAACATTGTAAAAATGAACGCCAAAAACGGTCTCTTTAGGTGTTTTTATTTGTGTTGCATACTTGCTCGATTTTTATAGAAACTTTTTTTGCAAAGTTCTCAAGCAGCTTCACTAGACATATCTAAAATGCTTCGTTTTACATAGATTGCTTGCTTTTTACATTTACTCGCATTGTACAGAAACATTTTTGCGAAATTTTTTTGCAAAATTTTGAAACATTGTAAAAATGAACGCCAAAAACGGTCTCTTTTAGTGTTTTTATTTGTGTTGCATACTTGCTCGATTTTTATAGAAACTTTTTTTGCAAAGTTCTCAAGCAGCTTCACTAGACATATCTAAAATGCTTCGTTTTACATAGATTTCTTGCTTTTTACATTTACTCGCATTGTACAGAAACATTTTTGCGAAACTTTTTTGCAAAATTTTGAAACATTGTAAAAATGAACGCCAAAAACGGTCTCTTTTAGTGTTTTTATTTGTGTTGCATACTTGCTCGATTTTTATAGAAACTTTTTTTGCAAAGTTCTCAAGCAGCTTCACTAGACATATCTAAAATGCTTCGTTTTACATAGATTTCTTGCTTTTTACATTTACTCGCATTGTACATAAACATTTTTGCGAAACTTTTTTGCAAAATTTTGAAACATTGTAAAAATGAACGCCAAAAACGGTCTCTTTTAGTGTTTTTATTTGTGTTGCATACTTGCTCGATTTTTATAGAAACTTTTTTTGCAAAGTTCTCAAGCAGCTTCACTAGACATATCTAAAATGCTTCGTTTTACATAGATTGCTTGCTTTTTACATTTACTCGCATTGTACAGAAACATTTTTGCGAAACTTTTTTGCAAAATTTTGAAACATTGTCAAAATGAACGCCAAAAACGGTCTCTTTTAGTGTTTTTATTTGTGTTGCATACTTGCTCGATTTTTATAGAAACTTTTTTTGCAAAGTTCTCAAGCAGCTTCACTAGACATATCTAAAATGCTTCGTTTTACATAGATTTCTTGCTTTTTACATTTACTCGCATTGTACAGAAACATTTTTGCGAAACTTTTTTGCAAAATTTTGAAACATTGTAAAAATGAACGCCAAAAACGGTCTCTTTTAGTGTTTTTATTTGTGTTGCATACTTGCTCGATTTTTATAGAAACTTTTTTTGCAAAGTTTTCAAGCAGCTTCACTAGATATATCTAAAATGCTTCGTTTTACATAGATTGCTTGCTTTTTACATTTACCCGCATTGTACAGAAACATTTTTGCGAAACTTTTTTGCAAAATTTTGAAACATTGTCAAAATGAACGCCAAAAACGGTCTCTTTTAGTGTTTTTATTTGTGTTGCATACTTGCTCGATTTTTATAGAAACTTTTTTTGCAAAGTTCTCAAGCAGCTTCACTAGACATATCTAAAATGCTTCGTTTTACATAGATTTCTTGCTTTTTACATTTACTCGCATTGTACAGAAACATTTTTGCGAAACTTTTTTGCAAAATTTTGAAACATTGTAAAAATGAACGCCAAAAACGGTCTCTTTTAGTGTTTTTATTTGTGTTGCATACTTGCTCGATTTTTATAGAAACTTTTTTTGCAAAGTTCTCAAGCAGCTTCACTAGACATATCTAAAATGCTTCGTTTTACATAGATTGCTTGCTTTTTACATTTACTCGCATTGTACAGAAACATTTTTGCGAAACTTTTTTGCAAAATTTTGAAACATTGTCAAAATGAACGCCAAAAACGGTCTCTTTTAGTGTTTTTATTTGTGTTGCATACTTGCTCGATTTTTATAGAAACTTTTTTTGCAAAGTTCTCAAGCAGCTTCACTAGACATATCTAAAATGCTTCGTTTTACATAGATTTCTTGCTTTTTACATTTACTCGCATTGTACAGAAACATTTTTGCGAAACTTTTTTGCAAAATTTTGAAACATTGTAAAAATGAACGCCAAAAACGGTCTCTTTTAGTGTTTTTATTTGTGTTGCATACTTGCTCGATTTTTATAGAAACTTTTTTTGCAAAGTTTTCAAGCAGCTTCACTAGACATATCTAAAATGCTTCGTTTTACATAGATTGCTTGCTTTTTACATTTACTCGCATTGTACAGAAACATTTTTGCGAAACTTTTTTGCAAAATTTGAAACATTGTAAAAATGAACGCCAACAACGGTCTCTTTTAGTGTTTTTATTTGTGTTGCATACTTGCTCGATTTTTATAGAAACTTTTTTTGCAAAGTTCTCAAGCAGCTTCACTAGACATATCTAAAATGCTTCGTTTTACATAGATTTCTTGCTTTTTACATTTACTCGCATTGTACAGAAACATTTTTGCGAAACTTTTTTGCAAAATTTTGAAACATTGTCAAAATGAACGCCAAAAACGGTCTCTTTTAGTGTTTTTATTTGTGTTGCATACTTGCTCGATTTTTATAGAAACTTTTTTTGCAAAGTTCTCAAGCAGCTTCACTAGACATATATAAAATGCTTCGTTTTACATAGATTGCTTGCTTTTTACATTTACTCGCATTGTACAGAAACATTTTTGCGAAACTTTTTTGCAAAATTTTGAAACATTGTAAAAATGAACGCCAAAAACGGTCTCTTTTAGTGTTTTTATTTGTGTTGCATACTTGCTCGATTTTTATAGAAACTTTTTTTGCAAAGTTCTCAAGCAGCTTCACTAGACATATCTAAAATGCTTCGTTTTACATAGATTGCTTGCTTTTTACATTTACTCGCATTGTACAGAAACATTTTTGCGAAACTTTTTTGCAAAATTTGAAACATTGTAAAAATGAACGCCAACAACGGTCTCTTTTAGTGTTTTTATTTGTGTTGCATACTTGCTCGATTTTTATAGAAACTTTTTTTGCAAAGTTCTCAAGCAGCTTCACTAGACATATCTAAAATGCTTCGTTTTACATAGATTGCTTGCTTTTTACATTTACTCGCATTGTACAGAAACATTTTTGCGAAACTTTTTTGCAAAATTTTGAAACATTGTCAAAATGAACGCCAAAAACGGTCTCTTTTAGTGTTTTTATTTGTGTTGCATACTTGCTCGATTTTTATAGAAACTTTTTTTGCAAAGTTCTCAAGCAGCTTCACTAGACATATCTAAAATGCTTCGTTTTACATAGATTTCTTGCTTTTTACATTTACTCGCATTGTACAGAAACATTTTTGCGAAACTTTTTTGCAAAATTTTGAAACATTGTAAAAATGAACGCCAAAAACGGTCTCTTTTAGTGTTTTTATTTGTGTTGCATACTTGCTCGATTTTTATAGAAACTTTTTTTGCAAAGTTCTCAAGCAGCTTCACTAGACATATCTAAAATGCTTCGTTTTACATAGATTGCTTGCTTTTTACATTTACTCGCATTATACAGAAACATTTTTGCGAAACTTTTTTGCAAAATTTTGAAACATTGTCAAAATGAACGCCAAAAACGGTCTCTTTTAGTGTTTTTATTTGTGTTGCATACTTGCTCGATTTTTATAGAAACTTTTTTTGCAAAGTTCTCAAGCAGCTTCACTAGACATATCTAAAATGCTTCGTTTTACATAGATTGCTTGCTTTTTACATTTACTCGCATTGTACAGAAACATTTTTGCGAAATTTTTTTGCAAAATTTTGAAACATTGTAAAAATGAACGCCAAAAACGGTCTCTTTTAGTGTTTTTATTTGTGTTGCATACTTGCTCGATTTTTATAGAAACTTTTTTTGCAAAGTTCTCAAGCAGCTTCACTAGACATATCTAAAATGCTTCGTTTTACATAGATTGCTTGCTTTTTACATTTACTCGCATTGTACAGAAACATTTTTGCGAAACTTTTTTGCAAAATTTGAAACATTGTAAAAATGAACGCCAACAACGGTCTCTTTTAGTGTTTTTATTTGTGTTGCATACTTGCTCGATTTTTATAGAAACTTTTTTTGCAAAGTTCTCAAGCAGCTTCACTAGACATATCTAAAATGCTTCGTTTTACATAGATTTCTTGCTTTTTACATTTACTCGCATTGTACAGAAACATTTTTGCGAAACTTTTTTGCAAAATTTTGAAACATTGTCAAAATGAACGCCAAAAACGGTCTCTTTTAGTGTTTTTATTTGTGTTGCATACTTGCTCGATTTTTATAGAAACTTTTTTTGCAAAGTTCTCAAGCAGCTTCACTAGACATATATAAAATGCTTCGTTTTACATAGATTGCTTGCTTTTTACATTTACTCGCATTGTACAGAAACATTTTTGCGAAACTTTTTTGCAAAATTTTGAAACATTGTCAAAATGAACGCCAAAAACGGTCTCTTTTAGTGTTTTTATTTGTGTTGCATACTTGCTCGATTTTTATAGAAACTTTTTTTGCAAAGTTCTCAAGCAGCTTCACTAGACATATCTACAATGCTTCGTTTTACATAGATTTCTTGCTTTTTACATTTACTCGCATTGTACAGAAACATTTTTGCGAAACTTTTTTGCAAAATTTTGAAACATTGTAAAAATGAACGCCAAAAACGGTCTCTTTTAGTGTTTTTATTTGTGTTGCATACTTGCTCGATTTTTATAGAAACTTTTTTTGCAAAGTTCTCAAGCAGCTTCACTAGACATATTTAAAATGCTTCGTTTTACATAGATTGCTTGCTTTTTACATTTACTCGCATTGTACAGAAACATTTTTGCGAAACTTTTTTGCAAAATTTTGAAACATTGTCAAAATGAACGCCAAAAACGGTCTCTTTTAGTGTTTTTATTTGTGTTGCATACTTGCTCGATTTTTATAGAAACTTTTTTTGCAAAGTTCTCAAGCAGCTTCACTAGACATATCTAAAATGTTTCGTTTTACATAGATTTCTTGCTTTTTACATTTACTCGCATTGTACAGAAACATTTTTGCGAAACTTTTTTGCAAAATTTTGAAACATTGTAAAAATGAACGCCAAAAACGGTCTCTTTTAGTGTTTTTATTTGTGTTGCATACTTGCTCGATTTTTATAGAAACTTTTTTTGCAAAGTTCTCAAGCAGCTTCACTAGACATATCTAAAATGCTTGGTTTTACATAGATTGCTTGCTTTTTACATTTACTCGCATTGTACAGAAACATTTTTGCGAAACTTTTTTGCAAAATTTTGAAACATTGTCAAAATGAACGCCAAAAACGGTCTCTTTTAGTGTTTTTATTTGTGTTGCATACTTGCTCGATTTTTATAGAAACTTTTTTTGCAAAGTTCTCAAGCAGCTTCACTAGACATATCTAAAATGCTTCGTTTTACATAGATTTCTTGCTTTTTACATTTACTCGCATTGTACAGAAACATTTTTGCGAAACTTTTTTGCAAAATTTTGAAACATTGTAAAAATGAACGCCAAAAACGGTCTCTTTTAGTGTTTTTATTTGTGTTGCATACTTGCTCGATTTTTATAGAAACTTTTTTTGCAAAGTTCTCAAGCAGCTTCACTAGACATATCTAAAATGCTTCGTTTTACATAGATTTCTTGCTTTTTACATTTACTCGCATTGTACATAAACATTTTTGCGAAACTTTTTTGCAAAATTTTGAAACATTGTAAAAATGAACGCCAAAAACGGTCTCTTTTAGTGTTTTTATTTGTGTTGCATACTTGCTCGATTTTTATAGAAACTTTTTTTGCAAAGTTCTCAAGCAGCTTCACTAGACATATCTAAAATGCTTCGTTTTACATAGATTGCTTGCTTTTTACATTTACTCGCATTGTACAGAAACATTTTTGCGAAACTTTTTTGCAAAATTTTGAAACATTGTAAAAATGAACGCCAAAAACGGTCTCTTTTAGTGTTTTTATTTGTGTTGCATACTTGCTCGATTTTTATAGAAACTTTTTTTGCAAAGTTTTCAAGCAGCTTCACTAGACATATCTAAAATGCTTCGTTTTACATAGATTGCTTGCTTTTTACATTTACTCGCATTGTACAGAAACATTTTTGCGAAACTTTTTTGCAAAATTTTGAAACATTGTCAAAATGAACGCCAAAAACGGTCTCTTTTAGTGTTTTTATTTGTGTTGCATACTTGCTCGATTTTTATAGAAACTTTTTTTGCAAAGTTCTCAAGCAGCTTCACTAGACATATCTAAAATGCTTCGTTTTACATAGATTGCTTGCTTTTTACATTTACTCGCATTGTACAGAAATATTTTTGCGAAACTTTTTTGCAAAATTTTGAAACATTGTAAAAATGAACGCCAAAAACGGTCTCTTTTAGTGTTTTTATTTGTGTTGCATACTTGCTCGATTTTTATAGAAACTTTTTTTGCAAAGTTCTCAAGCAGCTTCACTAGACATATCTAAAATGCTTCGTTTTACATAGATTTCTTGCTTTTTACATTTACTCGCATTGTACAGAAACATTTTTGCGAAACTTTTTTGCAAAATTTTGAAACATTGTAAAAATGAACGCCAAAAACGGTCTCTTTTAGTGTTTTTATTTGTGTTGCATACTTGCTCGATTTTTATAGAAACTTTTTTTGCAAAGTTCTCAAGCAGCTTCACTAGACATATCTAAAATGCTTTGTTTTACATAGATTGCTTGCTTTTTACATTTACTCGCATTATACAGAAACATTTTTGCGAAACTTTTTTGCAAAATTTTGAAACATTGTCAAAATGAACGCCAAAAACGGTCTCTTTTAGTGTTTTTATTTGTGTTGCATACTTGCTCGATTTTTATAGAAACTTTTTTTGCAAAGTTCTCAAGCAGCTTCACTAGACATATCTAAAATGCTTCGTTTTACATAGATTGCTTGCTTTTTACATTTACTCGCATTGTACAGAAACATTTTTGCGAAATTTTTTTGCAAAATTTTGAAACATTGTAAAAATGAACGCCAAAAACGGTCTCTTTTAGTGTTTTTATTTGTGTTGCATACTTGCTCGATTTTTATAGAAACTTTTTTTGCAAAGTTCTCAAGCAGCTTCACTAGACATATCTAAAATGCTTCGTTTTACATAGATTGCTTGCTTTTTACATTTACTCGCATTGTACAGAAACATTTTTGCGAAACTTTTTTGCAAAATTTTGAAACATTGTAAAAATGAACGCCAAAAACGGTCTCTTTTAGTGTTTTTATTTGTGTTGCATACTTGCTCGATTTTTATAGAAACTTTTTTTGCAAAGTTCTCAAGCAGCTTCACTAGACATATCTAAAATGCTTCGTTTTACATAGATTGCTTGCTTTTTACATTTACTCGCATTGTACAGAAACATTTTTGCGAAACTTTTTTTGCAAAATTTTGAAACATTGTCAAAATGAACGCCAAAAACGGTCTCTTTTAGTGTTTTTATTTGTGTTGCATACTTGCTCGATTTTTATAGAAACTTTTTTTTTAAAGTTCTCAAGCAGCTTCACTAGACATATCTAAAATGCTTCGTTTTACATAGATTGCTTGCTTTTTACATTTACCCGCATTGTACAGAAACATTTTTGCGAAACTTTTTTGCAAAATTTTGAAACATTGTAAAAATGAACGCCAAAAACGGTCTCTTTTAGTGTTTTTATTTGTGTTGCATACTTGCTCGATTTTTATAGAAACTTTTTTTGCAAAGTTCTCAAGCAGCTTCACTAGACATATCTAAAATGCTTCGTTTTACATAGATTGCTTGCTTTTTACATTTACTCGCATTGTACAGAAACATTTTTGCGAAACTTTTTTGCAAAATTTTGAAACATTGTCAAATTGAACGCCAAAAACGGTCTCTTTTAGTGTTTTTATTTGTGTTGCATACTTGCTCGATTTTTATAGAAACTTTTTTTGCAAAGTTCTCAAGCAGCTTCACTAGACATATCTAAAATGCTTCGTTTTACATAGATTGCTTGCTTTTTACATTTACTCGCATTGTACAGAAACATTTTTGCGAAACTTTTTTGCAAAATTTTGAAACATTGTAAAAATGAACGCCAACAACGGTCTCTTTTAGTGTTTTTATTTGTGTTGCATACTTGCTCGATTTTTATAGAAACTTTTTTTGCAAAGTTCTCAAGCAGCTTCACTAGACATATCTAAAATGCTTCGTTTTACATAGATTGCTTGCTTTTTACATTTACTCGCATTGTACAGAAACATTTTTGCGAAACTTTTTTGCAAAATTTTGAAACATTGTCAAAATGAACGCCAAAAACGGTCTCTTTTAGTGTTTTTATTTGTGTTGCATACTTGCTCGATTTTTATAGAAACTTTTTTTGCAAAGTTCTCAAGCAGCTTCACTAGACATATCTAAAATGCTTCGTTTTACATAGATTGCTTGCTTTTTACATTTACTCGCATTGTACAGAAACATTTTTGCGAAACTTTTTTGCAAAATTTTGAAACATTGTCAAAATGAACGCCAAAAACGGTCTCTTTTAGTGTTTTTATTTGTGTTGCATACTTGCTCGATTTTTATAGAAACTTTTTTTGCAAAGTTCTCAAGCAGCTTCACTAGACATATCTAAAATGCTTCGTTTTACATAGATTTCTTGCTTTTTACATTTACTCGCATTGTACAGAAACATTTTTGTGAAACTTTTTTGCAAAATTTTGAAACATTGTAAAAATGAACGCCAAAAACGGTCTCTTTTAGTGTTTTTATTTGTGTTGCATACTTGCTCGATTTTTATAGAAACTTTTTTTGCAAAGTTCTCAAGCAGCTTCACTAGACATATCTAAAATGCTTCGTTTTACATAGATTTCTTGCTTTTTACATTTACTCGCATTGTACATAAACATTTTTGCGAAACTTTTTTGCAAAATTTTGAAACATTGTAAAAATGAACGCCAAAAACGGTCTCTTTTAGTGTTTTTATTTGTGTTGCATACTTGCTCGATTTTTATAGAAACTTTTTTTGCAAAGTTCTTAAGCAGCTTCACTAGACATATCTAAAATGCTTCGTTTTACATAGATTGCTTGCTTTTTACATTTACTCGCATTGTACAGAAACATTTTTGCGAAACTTTTTTGCAAAATTTTGAAACATTGTCAAAATGAACGCCAAAAACGGTCTCTTTTAGTGTTTTTATTTGTGTTGCATACTTGCTCGATTTTTATAGAAACTTTTTTTGCAAAGTTCTCAAGCAGCTTCACTAGACATATCTAAAATGCTTCGTTTTACATAGATTTCTTGCTTTTTACATTTACTCGCATTGTACAGAAACATTTTTGCGAAACTTTTTTGCAAAATTTTGAAACATTGTAAAAATGAACGCCAAAAACGGTCTCTTTTAGTGTTTTTATTTGTGTTGCATACTTGCTCGATTTTTATAGAAACTTTTTTTGCAAAGTTCTCAAGCAGCTTCACTAGACATATCTAAAATGCTTCGTTTTACATAGATTTCTTGCTTTTTACATTTACTCGCATTGTACATAAACATTTTTGCGAAACTTTTTTGCAAAATTTTGAAACATTGTAAAAATGAACGCCAAAAACGGTCTCTTTTAGTGTTTTTATTTGTGTTGCATACTTGCTCGATTTTTATAGAAACTTTTTTTGCAAAGTTCTCAAGCAGCTTCACTAGACATATCTAAAATGCTTCGTTTTACATAGATTGCTTGCTTTTTACATTTACTCGCATTGTACAGAAACATTTTTGCGAAATTTTTTTGCAAAATTTTGAAACATTGTAAAAATGAACGCCAAAAACGGGCTCTTTTAGTGTTTTTATTTGTGTTGCATACTTGCTCGATTTTTATAGAAACTTTTTTTGCAAAGTTCTCAAGCAGCTTCACTAGACATATCTAAAATGCTTCGTTTTACATAGATTGCTTGCTTTTTACATTTACTCGCATTGTACAGAAACATTTTTGCGAAACTTTTTTGCAAAATTTGAAACATTGTAAAAATGAACGCCAACAACGGTCTCTTTTAGTGTTTTTATTTGTGTTGCATACTTGCTCGATTTTTATAGAAACTTTTTTTGCAAAGTTCTCAAGCAGCTTCACTAGACATATCTAAAATGCTTCGTTTTACATAGATTGCTTGCTTTTTACATTTACTCGCATTGTACAGAAACATTTTTGCGAAACTTTTTTGCAAAATTTTGAAACATTGTCAAAATGAACGCCAAAAACGGTCTCTTTTAGTGTTTTTATTTGTGTTGCATACTTGCTCGATTTTTATAGAAACTTTTTTTGCAAAGTTCTCAAGCAGCTTCACTAGACATATCTAAAATGCTTCGTTTTACATAGATTGCTTGCTTTTTACATTTACTCGCATTGTACAGAAACATTTTTGCGAAACTTTTTTGCAAAATTTTGAAACATTGTCAAAATGAACGCCAAAAACGGTCTCTTTTAGTGTTTTTATTTGTGTTGCATACTTGCTCGATTTTTATAGAAACTTTTTTTGCAAAGTTCTCAAGCAGCTTCACTAGACATATCTAAAATGCTTCGTTTTACATAGATTTCTTGCTTTTTACATTTACTCGCATTGTACAGAAACATTTTTGCGAAACTTTTTTGCAAAATTTTGAAACATTGTAAAAATGAACGCCAAAAACGGTCTCTTTTAGTGTTTTTATTTGTGTTGCATACTTGCTCGATTTTTATAGAAACTTTTTTTGCAAAGTTCTCAAGCAGCTTCACTAGACATATCTAAGATGCTTCGTTTTACATAGATTGCTTGCTTTTTACATTTACTCGCATTGTACAGAAACATTTTTGCGAAACTTTTTTGCAAAATTTTGAAACATTGTCAAAATGAACGCCAAAAACGGTCTCTTTTAGTGTTTTTATTTGTGTTGCATACTTGCTCGCTTTTTATAGAAACTTTTTTTGCAAAGTTCTCAAGCAGCTTCACTAGACATATCTAAAATGCTTCGTTTTACATAGATTTCTTGCTTTTTACATTTACTCGCATTGTACAGAAACATTTTTGCGAAACTTTTTTGCAAAATTTTGAAACATTGTAAAAATGAACGCCAAAAACGGTCTCTTTTAGTGTTTTTATTTGTGTTGCATACATGCTCGATTTTTATAGAAACTTTTTTTGCAAAGTTCTCAAGCAGCTTCACTAGACATATCTAAAATGCTTCGTTTTACATAGATTTCTTGCTTTTTACATTTACTCGCATTGTACATAAACATTTTTGCGAAACTTTTTTGCAAAATTTTGAAACATTGTAAAAATGAACGCCAAAAACGGTCTCTTTAGGTGTTTTTATTTGTGTTGCATACTTGCTCGATTTTTATAGAAACTTTTTTTGCAAAGTTCTCAAGCAGCTTCACTAGACATATCTAAAATGCTTCGTTTTACATAGATTGCTTGCTTTTTACATTTACTCGCATTGTACAGAAACATTTTTGCGAAATTTTTTTGCAAAATTTTGAAACATTGTAAAAATGAACGCCAAAAACGGTCTCTTTTAGTGTTTTTATTTGTGTTGCATACTTGCTCGATTTTTATAGAAACTTTTTTTGCAAAGTTCTCAAGCAGCTTCACTAGACATATCTAAAATGCTTCGTTTTACATAGATTTCTTGCTTTTTACATTTACTCGCATTGTACAGAAACATTTTTGCGAAACTTTTTTGCAAAATTTTGAAACATTGTAAAAATGAACGCCAAAAACGGTCTCTTTTAGTGTTTTTATTTGTGTTGCATACTTGCTCGATTTTTATAGAAACTTTTTTTGCAAAGTTCTCAAGCAGCTTCACTAGACATATCTAAAATGCTTCGTTTTACATAGATTTCTTGCTTTTTACATTTACTCGCATTGTACATAAACATTTTTGCGAAACTTTTTTGCAAAATTTTGAAACATTGTAAAAATGAACGCCAAAAACGGTCTCTTTTAGTGTTTTTATTTGTGTTGCATACTTGCTCGATTTTTATAGAAACTTTTTTTGCAAAGTTTTCAAGCAGCTTCACTAGACATATCTAAAATGCTTCGTTTTACATAGATTGCTTGCTTTTTACATTTACTCGCATTGTACAGAAACATTTTTGCGAAACTTTTTTGCAAAATTTTGAAACATTGTCAAAATGAACGCCAAAAACGGTCTCTTTTAGTGTTTTTATTTGTGTTGCATACTTGCTCGATTTTTATAGAAACTTTTTTTGCAAAGTTCTCAAGCAGCTTCACTAGACATATCTAAAATGCTTCGTTTTACATAGATTTCTTGCTTTTTACATTTACTCGCATTGTACAGAAACATTTTTGCGAAACTTTTTTGCAAAATTTTGAAACATTGTAAAAATGAACGCCAAAAACGGTCTCTTTTAGTGTTTTTATTTGTGTTGCATACTTGCTCGATTTTTATAGAAACTTTTTTTGCAAAGTTCTCAAGCAGCTTCACTAGACATATCTAAAATGCTTCGTTTTACATAGATTGCTTGCTTTTTACATTTACTCGCATTGTACAGAAACATTTTTGCGAAACTTTTTTGCAAAATTTTGAAACATTGTCAAAATGAACGCCAAAAACGGTCTCTTTTAGTGTTTTTATTTGTGTTGCATACTTGCTCGATTTTTATAGAAACTTTTTTTGCAAAGTTCTCAAGCAGCTTCACTAGACATATCTAAAATGCTTCGTTTTACATAGATTACTTGCTTTTTACATTTACTCGCATTGTACAGAAACATTTTTGCGAAACTTTTTTGCAAAATTTTGAAACATTGTAAAAATGAACGCCAAAAACGGTCTCTTTTAGTGTTTTTATTTGTGTTGCATACTTGCTCGATTTTTATAGAAACTTTTTTTGCAAAGTTCTCAAGCAGCTTCACTAGACATATCTAAAATGCTTCGTTTTACATAGATTGCTTGCTTTTTACATTTACTCGCGTTATACAGAAACATTTTTGCGAAACTTTTTTGCAAAATTTTGAAACATTGTCAAAATGAACGCCAAAAACGGTCTCTTTTAGTGTTTTTATTTGTGTTGCATACTTGCTCGATTTTTATAGAAACTTTTTTTGCAAAGTTCTCAAGCAGCTTCACTAGACATATCTAAAATGCTTCGTTTTACATAGATTGCTTGCTTTTTACATTTACTCGCATTGTACAGACAAATTTTTGCGAAATTTTTTTGCAAAATTTTGAAACATTGTAAAAATGAACGCCAAAAACGGTCTCTTTTAGTGTTTTTATTTGTGTTGCATACTTGCTCGATTTTTATAGAAACTTTTTTTGCAAAGTTCTCAAGCAGCTTCACTAGACATATCTAAAATGCTTCGTTTTACATAGATTGCTTGCTTTTTACATTTACTCGCATTGTACAGAAACATTTTTGCGAAACTTTTTTGCAAAATTTGAAACATTGTAAAAATGAACGCCAACAACGGTCTCTTTTAGTGTTTTTATTTGTGTTGCATACTTGCTCGATTTTTATAGAAACTTTTTTTGCAAAGTTCTCAAGCAGCTTCACTAGACATATCTAAAATGCTTCGTTTTACATAGATTGCTTGCTTTTTACATTTACTCGCATTGTACAGAAACATTTTTGCGAAACTTTTTTGCAAAATTTTGAAACATTGTCAAAATGAACGCCAAAAACGGTCTCTTTTAGTGTTTTTATTTGTGTTGCATACTTGCTCGATTTTTATAGAAACTTTTTTTGCAAAGTTCTCAAGCAGCTTCACTAGACATATCTAAAATGCTTCGTTTTACATAGATTTCTTGCTTTTTACATTTACTCGCATTGTACAGAAACATTTTTGCGAAACTTTTTTGCAAAATTTTGAAACATTGTAAAAATGAACGCCAAAAACGGTCTCTTTTAGTGTTTTTATTTGTGTTGCATACTTGCTCGATTTTTATAGAAACTTTTTTTGCAAAGTTCTCAAGCAGCTTCACTAGACATATCTAAAATGCTTCGTTTTACATAGATTGCTTGCTTTTTACATTTACTCGCATTATACAGAAACATTTTTGCGAAACTTTTTTGCAAAATTTTGAAACATTGTCAAAATGAACGCCAAAAACGGTCTCTTTTAGTGTTTTTATTTGTGTTGCATACTTGCTCGATTTTTATAGAAACTTTTTTTGCAAAGTTCTCAAGCAGCTTCACTAGACATATCTAAAATGCTTCGTTTTACATAGATTGCTTGCTTTTTACATTTACTCGCATTGTACAGAAACATTTTTGCGAAATTTTTTTGCAAAATTTTGAAACATTGTAAAAATGAACGCCAAAAACGGTCTCTTTTAGTGTTTTTATTTGTGTTGCATACTTGCTCGATTTTTATAGAAACTTTTTTTGCAAAGTTCTCAAGCAGCTTCACTAGACATATCTAAAATGCTTCGTTTTACATAGATTGCTTGCTTTTTACATTTACTCGCATTGTACAGAAACATTTTTGCGAAACTTTTTTGCAAAATTTGAAACATTGTAAAAATGAACGCCAACAACGGTCTCTTTTAGTGTTTTTATTTGTGTTGCATACTTGCTCGATTTTTATAGAAACTTTTTTTGCAAAGTTCTCAAGCAGCTTCACTAGACATATCTAAAATGCTTCGTTTTACATAGATTTCTTGCTTTTTACATTTACTCGCATTGTACAGAAACATTTTTGCGAAACTTTTTTGCAAAATTTTGAAACATTGTCAAAATGAACGCCAAAAACGGTCTCTTTTAGTGTTTTTATTTGTGTTGCATACTTGCTCGATTTTTATAGAAACTTTTTTTGCAAAGTTCTCAAGCAGCTTCACTAGACATATTTAAAATGCTTCGTTTTACATAGATTGCTTGCTTTTTACATTTACTCGCATTGTACAGAAACATTTTTGCGAAACTTTTTTGCAAAATTTTGAAACATTGTCAAAATGAACGCCAAAAACGGTCTCTTTTAGTGTTTTTATTTGTGTTGCATACTTGCTCGATTTTTATAGAAACTTTTTTTGCAAAGTTCTCAAGCAGCTTCACTAGACATATCTAAAATGTTTCGTTTTACATAGATTTCTTGCTTTTTACATTTACTCGCATTGTACAGAAACATTTTTGCGAAACTTTTTTGCAAAATTTTGAAACATTGTAAAAATGAACGCCAAAAACGGTCTCTTTTAGTGTTTTTATTTGTGTTGCATACTTGCTCGATTTTTATAGAAACTTTTTTTGCAAAGTTCTCAAGCAGCTTCACTAGACATATCTAAAATGCTTGGTTTTACATAGATTGCTTGCTTTTTACATTTACTCGCATTGTACAGAAACATTTTTGCGAAACTTTTTTGCAAAATTTTGAAACATTGTCAAAATGAACGCCAAAAACGGTCTCTTTTAGTGTTTTTATTTGTGTTGCATACTTGCTCGATTTTTATAGAAACTTTTTTTGCAAAGTTCTCAAGCAGCTTCACTAGACATATCTAAAATGCTTCGTTTTACATAGATTTCTTGCTTTTTACATTTACTCGCGTTGTACAGAAACATTTTTGCGAAACTTTTTTGCAAAATTTTGAAACATTGTAAAAATGAACGCCAAAAACGGTCTCTTTTAGTGTTTTTATTTGTGTTGCATACTTGCTCGATTTTTATAGAAACTTTTTTTGCAAAGTTCTCAAGCAGCTTCACAAGACATATCTAAAATGCTTCGTTTTACATAGATTTCTTGCTTTTTACATTTACTCGCATTGTACATAAACATTTTTGCGAAACTTTTTTGCAAAATTTTGAAACATTGTAAAAATGAACGCCAAAAACGGTCTCTTTTAGTGTTTTTATTTGTGTTGCATACTTGCTCGATTTTTATAGAAACTTTTTTTGCAAAGTTCTCAAGCAGCTTCACTAGACATATCTAAAATGCTTCGTTTTACATAGATTGCTTGCTTTTTACATTTACTCGCATTGTACAGAAACATTTTTGCGAAACTTTTTTGCAAAATTTTGAAACATTGTAAAAATGAACGCCAAAAACGGTCTCTTTTAGTGTTTTTATTTGTGTTGCATACTTGCTCGATTTTTATAGAAACTTTTTTTGCAAAGTTTTCAAGCAGCTTCACTAGACATATCTAAAATGCTTCGTTTTACATAGATTGCTTGCTTTTTACATTTACTCGCATTGTACAGAAACATTTTTGCGAAACTTTTTTGCAAAATTTTGAAACATTGTCAAAATGAACGCCAAAAACGGTCTCTTTTAGTGTTTTTATTTGTGTTGCATACTTGCTCGATTTTTATAGAAACTTTTTTTGCAAAGTTCTCAAGCAGCTTCACTAGACATATCTAAAATGCTTCGTTTTACATAGATTGCTTGCTTTTTACATTTACTCGCATTGTACAGAAACATTTTTGCGAAACTTTTTTGCAAAATTTTGAAACATTGTAAAAATGAACGCCAAAAACGGTCTCTTTTAGTGTTTTTATTTGTGTTGCATACTTGCTCGATTTTTATAGAAACTTTTTTTGCAAAGTTTTCAAGCAGCTTCACTAGACATATCTAAAATGCTTCGTTTTACATAGATTGCTTGCTTTTTACATTTACTCGCATTGTACAGAAACATTTTTGCGAAACTTTTTTGCAAAATTTTGAAACATTGTCAAAATGAACGCCAAAAACGGTCTCTTTTAGTGTTTTTATTTGTGTTGCATACTTGCTCGATTTTTATAGAAACTTTTTTTGCAAAGTTCTCAAGCAGCTTCACTAGACATATCTAAAATGCTTCGTTTTACATAGATTGCTTGCTTTTTACATTTACTCGCATTGTACAGAAACATTTTTGCGAAACTTTTTTGCAAATTTTGAAACATTGTAAAAATGAACGCCAACAACGGTCTCTTTTAGTGTTTTTATTTGTGTTGCATACTTGCTCGATTTTTATAGAAACTTTTTTTGCAAAGTTCTCAAGCAGCTTCACTAGACATATCTAAAATGCTTCGTTTTACATAGATTGCTTGCTTTTTACATTTACTCGCATTGTACAGAAACATTTTTGCGAAACTTTTTTGCAAAATTTTGAAACATTGTCAAAATGAACGCCAAAAACGGTCTCTTTTAGTGTTTTTATTTGTGTTGCATACTTGCTCGATTTTTATAGAAACTTTTTTTGCAAAGTTCTCAAGCAGCTTCACTAGACATATCTAAAATGCTTCGTTTTACATAGATTTCTTGCTTTTTACATTTACTCGCATTGTACAGAAACATTTTTGCGAAACTTTTTTGCAAAATTTTGAAACATTGTAAAAATGAACGCCAAAAACGGTCTCTTTTAGTGTTTTTATTTGTGTTGCATACTTGCTCGATTTTTATAGAAACTTTTTTTGCAAAGTTTTCAAGCAGCTTCACTAGACATATCTAAAATGCTTCGTTTTACATAGATTGCTTGCTTTTTACATTTACTCGCATTATACAGAAACATTTTTGCGAAACTTTTTTGCAAAATTTTGAAACATTGTCAAAATGAACGCCAAAAACGGTCTCTTTTAGTGTTTTTATTTGTGTTGCATACTTGCTCGATTTTTATAGAAACTTTTTTTGCAAAGTTCTCAAGCAGCTTCACTAGACATATCTAAAATGCTTCGTTTTACATAGATTGCTTGCTTTTTACATTTACTCGCATTGTACAGAAACATTTTTGCGAAATTTTTTTGCAAAATTTTGAAACATTGTAAAAATGAACGCCAAAAACGGTCTCTTTTAGTGTTTTTATTTGTGTTGCATACTTGCTCGATTTTTATAGAAACTTTTTTTGCAAAGTTCTCAAGCAGCTTCACTAGACATATCTAAAATGCTTCGTTTTACATAGATTGCTTGCTTTTTACATTTACTCGCATTGTACAGAAACATTTTTGCGAAACTTTTTTGCAAAATTTGAAACATTGTAAAAATGAACGCCAACAACGGTCTCTTTTAGTGTTTTTATTTGTGTTGCATACTTGCTCGATTTTTATAGAAACTTTTTTTGCAAAGTTCTCAAGCAGCTTCACTAGACATATCTAAAATGCTTCGTTTTACATAGATTTCTTGCTTTTTACATTTACTCGCATTGTACAGAAACATTTTTGCGAAACTTTTTTGCAAAATTTTGAAACATTGTCAAATTGAACGCCAAAAACGGTCTCTTTTAGTGTTTTTATTTGTGTTGCATACTTGCTCGATTTTTATAGAAACTTTTTTTGCAAAGTTCTCAAGCAGCTTCACTAGACATATATAAAATGCTTCGTTTTACATAGATTGCTTGCTTTTTACATTTACTCGCATTGTACAGAAACATTTTTGCGAAACTTTTTTGCAAAATTTTGAAACATTGTCAAAATGAACGCCAAAAACGGTCTCTTTTAGTGTTTTTATTTGTGTTGCATACTTGCTCGATTTTTATAGAAACTTTTTTTGCAAAGTTCTCAAGCAGCTTCACTAGACATATCTACAATGCTTCGTTTTACATAGATTTCTTGCTTTTTACATTTACTCGCATTGTACAGAAACATTTTTGCGAAACTTTTTTGCAAAATTTTGAAACATTGTAAAAATGAACGCCAAAAACGGTCTCTTTTAGTGTTTTTATTTGTGTTGCATACTTGCTCGATTTTTATAGAAACTTTTTTTGCAAAGTTCTCAAGCAGCTTCACTAGACATATTTAAAATGCTTCGTTTTACATAGATTGCTTGCTTTTTACATTTACTCGCATTGTACAGAAACATTTTTGCGAAACTTTTTTGCAAAATTTTGAAACATTGTCAAAATGAACGCCAAAAACGGTCTCTTTTAGTGTTTTTATTTGTGTTGCATACTTGCTCGATTTTTATAGAAACTTTTTTTGCAAAGTTCTCAAGCAGCTTCACTAGACATATCTAAAATGTTTCGTTTTACATAGATTTCTTGCTTTTTACATTTACTCGCATTGTACAGAAACATTTTTGCGAAACTTTTTTGCAAAATTTTGAAACATTGTAAAAATGAACGCCAAAAACGGTCTCTTTTAGTGTTTTTATTTGTGTTGCATACTTGCTCGATTTTTATAGAAACTTTTTTTGCAAAGTTCTCAAGCAGCTTCACTAGACATATCTAAAATGCTTCGTTTTACATAGATTTCTTGCTTTTTACATTTACTCGCATTGTACAGAAACATTTTTGCGAAACTTTTTTGCAAAATTTTGAAACATTGTAAAAATGAACGCCAAAAACGGTCTCTTTTAGTGTTTTTATTTGTGTTGCATACTTGCTCGATTTTTATAGAAACTTTTTTTGCAAAGTTCTCAAGCAGCTTCACTAGACATATCTAAAATGCTTCGTTTTACATAGATTGCTTGCTTTTTACATTTACTCGCATTGTACAGAAACATTTTTGCGAAACTTTTTTGCAAAATTTTGAAACATTGTCAAAATGAACGCCAAAAACGGTATCTTTTAGTGTTTTTATTTGTGTTGCATACTTGCTCGATTTTTATAGAAACTTTTTTTGCAAAGTTTTCAAGCAGCTTCACTAGACATATCTAAAATGCTTCGTTTTACATAGATTGCTTGCTTTTTACATTTACCCGCATTGTACAGAAACATTTTTGCGAAACTTTTTTGCAAAATTTTGAAACATTGTAAAAATGAACGCCAAAAACGGTCTCTTTTAGTGTTTTTATTTGTGTTGCATACTTGCTCGATTTTTATAGAAACTTTTTTTGCAAAGTTTTCAAGCAGCTTCACTAGACATATCTAAAATGCTTCGTTTTACATAGATTGCTTGCTTTTTACATTTACCCGCATTGTACAGAAACATTTTTGCGAAACTTTTTTGCAAAATTTGAAACATTGTAAAAATGAACGCCAACAACGGTCTCTTTTAGTGTTTTTATTTGTGTTGCATACTTGCTCGATTTTTATAGAAACTTTTTTTGCAAAGTTTTCAAGCAGCTTCACTAGATATATCTAAAATGCTTCGTTTTACATAGATTGCTTGCTTTTTACATTTACCCGCATTGTACAGAAACATTTTTGCGAAACTTTTTTGCAAAATTTTGAAACATTGTCAAAATGAACGCCAAAAACGGTATCTTTTAGTGTTTTTATTTGTGTTGCATACTTGCTCGATTTTTATAGAAACTTTTTTTGCAAAGTTCTCAAGCAGCTTCAGTAGACATATCTAAAATGCTTCGTTTTACATAGATTGCTTGCTTTTTACATTTACTCGCATTGTACAGAAACATTTTTGCGAAACTTTTTTGCAAAATTTTGAAACATTGTAAAAATGAACGCCAACAACGGTCTCTTTTAGTGTTTTTATTTGTGTTGCATACTTGCTCGATTTTTATAGAAACTTTTTTTGCAAAGTTTTCAAGCAGCTTCACTAGACATATCTAAAATGCTTCGTTTTACATAGATTGCTTGCTTTTTACATTTACCCGCATTGTACAGAAACATTTTTGCGAAACTTTTTTGCAAAATTTTGAAACATTGTCAAAATGAACGCCAAAAACGGTCTCTTTTAGTGTTTTTATTTGTGTTGCATACTTGCTCGATTTTTATAGAAACTTTTTTTGCAAAGTTCTCAAGCAGCTTCACTAGACATATCTAAAATGCTTCGTTTTACATAGATTTCTTGCTTTTTACATTTACTCGCATTGTACAGAAACATTTTTGCGAAACTTTTTTGCAAAATTTTGAAACATTGTAAAAATGAACGCCAAAAACGGTCTCTTTTAGTGTTTTTATTTGTGTTGCATACTTGCTCGATTTTTATAGAAACTTTTTTTGCAAAGTTCTCAAGCAGCTTCACTAGACATATCTAAAATGCTTCGTTTTACATAGATTGCTTGCTTTTTACATTTACTCGCATTGTACAGAAACATTTTTGCGAAACTTTTTTGCAAAATTTTGAAACATTGTCAAAATGAACGCCAAAAACGTTTTAGTGTTTTTATTTGTGTTGCATACTTGCTCGATTTTTATAGAAACTTTTTTTGCAAAGTTCTCAAGCAGCTTCACTAGACATATCTAAAATGCTTCGTTTTACATAGATTACTTGCTTTTTACATTTACTCGCATTGTACAGAAACATTTTTGCGAAACTTTTTTGCAAAATTTTGAAACATTGTAAAAATGAACGCCAAAAACGGTCTCTTTTAGTGTTTTTATTTGTGTTGCATACTTGCTCGATTTTTATAGAAACTTTTTTTGCAAAGTTCTCAAGCAGCTTCACTAGACATATCTAAAATGCTTCGTTTTACACAGATTGCTTGCTTTTTACATTTACTCGCATTGTACAGAAACATTTTTGCGAAACTTTTTTGCAAAATTTTGAAACATTGTCAAAATGAACGCCAAAAACGGTCTCTTTTAGTGTTTTTATTTGTGTTGCATACTTGCTCGATTTTTATAGAAACTTTTTTTGCAAAGTTCTCAAGCAGCTTCACTAGACATATCTAAAATGCTTCGTTTTACATAGATTTCTTGCTTTTTACATTTACTCGCATTGTACAGAAACATTTTTGCGAAACTTTTTTGCAAAATTTTGAAACATTGTAAAAATGAACGCCAAAAACGGTCTCTTTTAGTGTTTTTATTTGTGTTGCATACTTGCTCGATTTTTATAGAAACTTTTTTTGCAAAGTTCTCAAGCAGCTTCACTAGACATATCTAAAATGCTTCGTTTTACATAGATTTCTTGCTTTTTACATTTACTCGCATTGTACAGAAACATTTTTGCGAAACTTTTTTGCAAAATTTTGAAACATTGTAAAAATGAACGCCAAAAACGGTCTCTTTTAGTGTTTTTATTTGTGTTGCATACTTGCTCGATTTTTATAGAAACTTTTTTTGCAAAGTTCTCAAGCAGCTTCACTAGACATATCTAAAATGCTTCGTTTTACATAGATTGCTTGCTTTTTACATTTACACGCATTGTACAGAAACATTTTTGCGAAACTTTTTTGCAAAATTTTGAAACATTGTCAAAATGAACGCCAAAAACGGTATCTTTTAGTGTTTTTATTTGTGTTGCATACTTGCTCGATTTTTATAGAAACTTTTATTGCAAAGTTCTCAAGCAGCTTCACTAGACATATCTAAAATGCTTCGTTTTACATAGATTTCTTGCTTTTTACATTTACTCGCATTGTACAGAAACATTTTTGCGAAACTTTTTTGCAAAATTTTGAAACATTGTAAAAATGAACGCCAAAAACGGTCTCTTTTAGTGTTTTTATTTGTGTTGCATACTTGCTCGATTTTTATAGAAACTTTTTTTGCAAAGTTCTCAAGCAGCTTCACTAGACATATCTAAAATGCTTCGTTTTACATAGATTGCTTGCTTTTTACATTTACTCGCATTGTACAGAAACATTTTTGCGAAACTTTTTTGCAAAATTTGAAACATTGTAAAAATGAACGCCAACAACGGTCTCTTTTAGTGTTTTTATTTGTGTTGCATACTTGCTCGATTTTTATAGAAACTTTTTTTGCAAAGTTCTCAAGCAGCTTCACTAGACATATCTAAAATGCTTCGTTTTACATAGATTGCTTGCTTTTTACATTTACTCGCATTGTACAGAAACATTTTTGCGAAACTTTTTTGCAAAATTTGAAACATTGTAAAAATGAACGCCAACAACGGTCTCTTTTAGTGTTTTTATTTGTGTTGCATACTTGCTCGATTTTTATAGAAACTTTTTTTGCAAAGTTCTCAAGCAGCTTCAGTAGACATATCTAAAATGCTTCGTTTTACATAGATTGCTTGCTTTTTACATTTACTCGCATTGTACAGAAACATTTTTGCGAAACTTTTTTGCAAAATTTTGAAACATTGTCAAAATGAACGCCAAAAACGGTATCTTTTAGTGTTTTTATTTGTGTTGCATACTTGCTCGATTTTTATAAAAACTTTTTTTGCAAAGTTCTCAAGCAGCTTCACTAGACATATCTAAAATGCTTCGTTTTACATAGATTTCTTGCTTTTTACATTTACTCGCATTGTACAGAAACATTTTTGCGAAACTTTTTTGCAAAATTTTGAAACATTGTAAAAATGAACGCCAACAACGGTCTCTTTTAGTGTTTTTATTTGTGTTGCATACTTGCTCGATTTTTATAGAAACTTTTTTTGCAAAGTTCTCAAGCAGCTTCACTAGACATATCTAAAATGCTTCGTTTTACATAGATTGCTTGCTTTTTACATTTACCCGCATTGTACAGAAACATTTTTGCGAAACTTTTTTGCAAAATTTTGAAACATTGTCAAAATGAACGCCAAAAACGGTATCTTTTAGTGTTTTTATTTGTGTTGCATACTTGCTCGATTTTTATAGAAACTTTTTTTGCAAAGTTCTCAAGCAGCTTCACTAGACATATCTAAAATGCTTCGTTTTACATAGATTTCTTGCTTTTTACATTTACTCGCATTGTACAGAAACATTTTTGCGAAACTTTTTTGCAAAATTTTGAAACATTGTCAAATTGAACGCCAAAAACGGTCTCTTTTAGTGTTTTTATTTGTGTTGCATACTTGCTCGATTTTTATAGAAACTTTTTTTGCAAAGTTCTCAAGCAGCTTCACTAGACATATCTAAAATGCTTCGTTTTACATAGATTGCTTGCTTTTTACATTTACTCGCATTGTACAGAAACATTTTTGCGAAACTTTTTTGCAAAATTTGAAACATTGTAAAAATGAACGCCAACAACGGTCTCTTTTAGTGTTTTTATTTGTGTTGCATACTTGCTCGATTTTTATAGAAACTTTTTTTGCAAAGTTCTCAAGCAGCTTCACTAGACATATCTAAAATGCTTCGTTTTACATAGATTGCTTGCTTTTTACATTTACTCGCATTGTACAGAAACATTTTTGCGAAACTTTTTTGCAAAATTTTGAAACATTGTCAAAATGAACGCCAAAAACGGTATCTTTTAGTGTTTTTATTTGTGTTGCATACTTGCTCGATTTTTATAGAAACTTTTTTTGCAAAGTTCTCAAGCAGCTTCACTAGTCATATCTAAAATGCTTCGTTTTACATAGATTTCTTGCTTTTTACATTTACTCGCATTGTACAGAAACATTTTTGCGAAACTTTTTTGCAAAATTTTAAAACATTGTAAAAATGAACGCCAAAAACGGTCTCTTTTAGTGTTTTTATTTGTGTTGCATACTTGCTCGATTTTTATAGAAACTTTTTTTGCAAAGTTTTCAAGCAGCTTCACTAGACATATCTAAAATGCTTCGTTTTACATAGATTGCTTGCTTTTTACATTTACTCGCATTGTACAGAAACATTTTTGCGAAACTTTTTTGCAAAATTTTGAAACATTGTCAAAATGAACGCCAAAAACGGTCTCTTTTAGTGTTTTTATTTGTGTTGCATACTTGCTCGATTTTTATAGAAACTTTTTTTGCAAAGTTCTCAAGCAGCTTCACTAGACATATCTAAAATGCTTCGTTTTACATAGATTTCTTGCTTTTTACATTTACTCGCATTGTACAGAAACATTTTTGCGAAACTTTTTTGCAAAATTTTGAAACATTGTAAAAATGAACGCCAAAAACGGTCTCTTTTAGTGTTTTTATTTGTGTTGCATACTTGCTCGATTTTTATAGAAACTTTTTTTGCAAAGTTCTCAAGCAGCTTCACTAGACATATCTAAAATGCTTCGTTTTACATAGATTTCTTGCTTTTTACATTTACTCGCATTGTACAGAAACATTTTTGCGAAACTTTTTTGCAAAATTTTGAAACATTGTTCACGCGAAAAACCCACCGTCTCCCGTCGCTTTTCCCGTGGCGACAAATCCCACACAAATCCATCAGCAACCCCGCTGAACACGGCTCGAGCGGACCCCATTCCGTCTCGTTCCGTTCTCGCTTTCTTCTCGTTCACAGGTAGATGGCGGTGGTTCCGGGAGGAACCCCGGCTTCATTCTCGTTTCAAGTGTCGACGACTACGAACACGCGCAGTGAAATCTAAAACAAGTGCACCAAATCCAACGCATCAACCCCATCCCAAGTGGACTCGAAATTCTCAGATCAGGAGTGAGTCAGCCGCCCACGACGAATCTACCCCGAGATCACGACGCTCCCGAGCAAACCGCAATTAAAGAGCACATTCAACCAACGAAGCCAGACAAGTGAGTAGTTTTACTATTTTTATTCCCCCCAATATTTGAGCAAGCTTGGCGGAACCTCACCGATCGCTTCGAGAATAAGCGAATTCTTGTTAACGTTCAACTCCGAACGTTATTCAATTTAACCCCAATTACCAAAGAATCGGGAGTGGCTATTAAACGTCTCCAACGAGAGATTAATAACTGCCTCTCAGCTCTCACTTTGCATGATGTCGATGTGAACAGCTGGGACGCAATTATTGTGCATCTCTGCTCAACTCGCCTCCCCGAACACACCCTCTCGTTATGGGAACAATCTATCACTCTCAAACGCGAAATCCCAAGATGGCGCGAAATGGACGCCTTTCTCACCTCCCATTTCCAAACTTTGGAAACTGTTGACGATATCCGGAAGTCCGTCAACCCTCCTAAAAAAGCGTCGCCTACCTCTACGCGCGCTCCCCCCAACCCAAAGCCTGTGAATACGTTCCAGGCTAATATGGTTTCGGCCAGCTGCAGATTATGCACTGATCAACCGCACACGCTCCGCAGATGCCCGCGGTTTCTGGCAATGAATGTGGACTCTCGTTGGGCGACAGTTCAACGAATTCATTTTTGTTCCAACTGCTTGGCGCACTCACATCACGTAAAAGAGTGTAAAAGTGCGTTCACGTGTATGTCGTGCAATCAGCGACATCACACACTATTACATCGCGAGGAGGCCTCGGCCCCCCAACCGAACTCTCATTCGGACTCTCCCCATAATACCTCGCTTCGTAAAAACCCCCCTCATCGCGGTTCAAATGCTCATACGCATAATCGCTCGTCGAACCTTCCGTCGCACTCTCGAGCGACCCCCTCTACCTCTACCCCTAATATACAGTCCACTGAAGCCCCCTCAACATCCAACGTATTGACGTGCTTCACCTCGCGACCGAAGCAGGTGTTGCTCGCCACTGCGATGATTCATATTTACCATCGCGGTGAGCCATACACAGCGCGTGCGCTCATTGACCCCGGCTCTGAAGCCACCTTCTTAACCGAACGCATCCAGAAGCGATTGAAACTCCCAGTGAAGGCCATCCAGGCCCAAGTGGCGAGTGTCAATCAAACGATTACCGCTCAGGTTTCGAAATTTTGTAATTTCCAGATTGGCTCACCTCGAGCTCCTGGGACTCACCTTCAAGCTTGCGCGCTTGTGCTCCCCAAGTTAACCGGCAATCTCCCGGTTTGCTCTCTCGATACCTCACGCTGTGAATCTCTTCGCGCGCTACCCTTAGCCGATGAGAACTTCTACCGCAGTGATCAGATTGATATGCTTATTGGAGCCGACATCTACCCCCTCATCTTGCGCGATGGAATTAAACGCAACATCGTTGATTCTCTGGTCGCTCAAGAGACCATCTTCGGGTGGATTCTCACAGGTCCACTTAAGCAGGATTTACCCGCTCCCTCGATTACCACACGAGTCTCTTTCTTCACCGAAGTCTCCATGGATCACCAACTATCGCGCTTCTGGGAGCTTGAAGAAGTCCAAACTAAACGGATACCCACCCCGGGTGAACAACGCTGCGAGGACTTATATTCAAATACCACTCAGAGGCGCCCCGATGGCCGATATATTGTTTCGCTGCCCTTCAAGGAAGGTTTTCCTTCTTCAATAAAGATCGGGAAATCCAGAGAGATTGCTCTCAAACAGTTTCTCCGAAACGAAACGAGATTGTTGAAGACCCCCAGTTTTAAAGAAACATATGACTCCGTGATTCGAGAGTATTCGGATCTGCATCATATGACACAGATCCACCCCTCCCAGAACCCTTCCGGTTCCGACAACTACTACCTACCCCATCATGCTGTTCTCAAACCCGACAGCAGCACAACCAAGGTGCGTGTTGTGTTCAACGCCTCCTGCCCCTCCTCCAACGGTCTCAGCCTGAACGATGTCCTCTATCCTGGGCCGGCCCTGCAATCGGATTTGACATTTCTCATTATCCAATGGCGACTTTATAAATACGTTTTCAATGGCGACATTGAAAAAATGTATCGCCAAATCCGCATCAATCCCCAGCATTCGCGCTACCAGCGAATCCTCTTCCGAAACTCTTCACACGACGAGGTGCAAGATTTCGAACTCCAAACGGTCACGTTTGGCGTCAATTGTGCTCCCTATCTGGCCATACGTACTCTACATCAATTGGCAAAGGATGTCGAGAAAAAATACCCCCTTGCTGCTCCGATTCTTAAGAACTCCATGTACGTGGATGACGCGTTATGTGGCGCTCATGACATTGATGTCGCGCTTCGCACCCGACATCAACTGTCTGCCGCTCTTCACTCTGCCGGCTTCACGCTACGAAAATGGACAGCAAATCACCCCGCTCTTCTAATTGGGATCCCACCACAAGATCTCTTAAACCAAGACTTTCTTGAATTAGAAGATGGTAGCAATACCAAAACTCTCGGCCTCCGTTGGAATGCCAAAACTGATCATTTCAACATAGAGTCGAAGCCCTTTGACATCTCCCCCACATATACTAAGCGCGAGGTGTTATCTCGGATTGCAAAACTGTTTGACCCGGCAGGATGGCTTGCTCCAGTCATTGTCATTGCAAAAACCATTATGCAACAACTCTGGCTGGACGGCATCGGATGGGACGACCCACTCACTCCCATCACTTTACAACGTTGGCTTCAATTCGTCCAATGTTACCCCCATATCAATCTCCTCAAAATACCCCGATGGATTCACTTCACCCCAGGCAGCACCGTTGAAATTCATGCCTTTTGCGATGCTTCCGAGAAAGCATACGCTGGCGTGATCTACGTGCTCACTCGTAACTCAGGCAGCACTTCGACTTCCTTGCTCTTTGCCAAAACGAAGGTCGCCCCAATCAAAACCATATCGATCCCTCGATTGGAACTCTGCGGAGCTGCTCTCCTTGTCGATATGATTGACGCAATCATTCCCCATCTCGACTTTCCACAGTATGACCTTCACTGTTGGACCGACTCGACTATAGTGCTGGCGTGGTTGAAACGACCACCCTGCACATGGACGACGTTCGTCGCCAACCGTGTCGCGAAAATTGTCGAGGTGGCGGACCACACTCACTGGTACCACGTCGACTCGGAGAGCAATCCAGCGGATCTTGCCAGCAGAGGCATGTATCCGCTGGATTTGCTTCACACCCCGCTCTGGTGGCAAGGACCTGCATGGCTGCGGCAAGCGAGGACGCAGTGGCCTCACTACACTGCCCCCCACGAATTCGAAACTGAGTTGGAGGCCAAGCCCATCAAAACCAATTTCACCTATTACCACCAATATGAGGACCCCTTGGAAAGATTCTCCTCTTTCCCGCGAGCGCTTCGCGTATTGGCGTATGCTCTTCGGTTTCTGCAGCATACGCACCCCCATTACCGCCCTCATTTTCGGCGCGAAACTACTCTCATCGACTCCGATGAGATTCAAGCCGTTCAGACGCGGCTCATCAGTGTCGCGCAAAAAGTTCATTTCAACGACGAATATCATTGTCTTGAAATGCAACAAACTCTTAAGCGCAAGAGTTCGATTCTCTCGCTTAACCCATTTCTCTCACACGATGGACTCCTCCGCGTGAGCGGACGGTTAATCTCTTGTCCATCTCTCTCGTACGATGAACGCCACCCTATTTTGCTCCCCTACAATTGCGTCTTCACCCGCCTTTTGGTTCGGTTTATCCACAACATCAGTTTACACGGTGGAAACCAGCTGATGCTACGCTTGCTCCGCACGCGGTACTGGATACCCAAGGCTCAAAACATGATTAAAGCCACAATTCATAATTGCAAGCCTTGCTTGCTCCAAAAGAAGCAAGTACGCACCCAACTTATGGCCGCTCTACCCCCTGAGCGCACCACACTCTCTCGCCCCTTTGCTGCCACCGGTTTGGACTTCGCTGGATCGTTCGACATCAAGAACTACACTGGAAGAGCCTGCCTCATCACCAAAGGCTACGTTTGCGTCTTCGTGTGCTTTGCGACGAAGGCCATACACCTCGAAGCTGCCAGCGATTTGTCAACCCCGACATTTCTCGCTGCCTTTGGACGATTCAGCGCTCGCCGAGGATGTCCCTCTGATTTGTACTCCGACAACGGACGAAATTTCGTCGGAGCAGCGAAGACCCTCCGACGAGAATGGGTAAATCAGTAATTCAACACACTCAGGACGCTATTGCCTCCCAATACGCTCATCAACGCCTGCGATGGCATTTCATTCCCGCTGCCGCTCCGCACATGGGCGGACTCTGGGAAGCTGGAGTAAAAAGCTTCAAACTCCACTTCCGCAGATTCGCTGGCGATCTCCGCTTCACATTTGAAGAGTTTTCCACCATACTCTCCAAAATCGAAGCTTGCTTGAACTCCAGACCCCTTAATAGCATGTCAGAAGATCCTTCGGACCTGCAACCCCTAACCCCAGGACATTTTCTAGTCGGCGGCCCGCTCTTGGCTCCGGCAGAACCCGAAATATTACAATCTCCACCCAGAATTGTGAATCGATGGCAGAAGGTCAGAGCTGTCTATCAGCAATTTTGTTCCCGGTGGAAAAATGAATATCTCACCGAACTCCACAAACGCAGCAAATGGAAGTTCCCCCAAACTAATTTAGAAATTAACGACCTGGTTGTCTTACGCGATGACAACCTCCCCCCAACAAAATGGAGACTCGGTCGTATAGTTCATGTTTATCCCGGTTCTGACGATAGAACACGCGTCGCGGACGTCCGAACCGAACAAGGAACCATAACACGACCCATTAGCAAAATGGTACTGCTCCCCTCTGAAGTTTCGCCAGCTGCGAGCTCGTCGCATACCCGCGACTCCCCCTAAACAACTTTTACTCATATCTTATCTTTTCAGCCAGCGTCTGCACGTAAGGTGGGGACGTATGCGTTGCCGCCCCGTGCAGCGCACTTTAGTTCCGCGGATGCAGCCCAATCTGCTGGTCACTCCACCCCCCGCGGAGTCCCTGACCAACCTGATGGTTAATCCCTAAAACCATCAGGTATCCGCGGCTAAAGCGAGGAACCCCTCTTCGTGCGTCTCTAACCTGTGCAAAGTTGCAGTACTGCAAGGCGGGCGGGATGTTCACGCGAAAAACCCACCGTCTCCCGTCGCTTTTCCCGTGGCGACAAATCCCACACAAATCCATCAGCAACCCCGCTGAACACGGCTCGAGCGGACCCCATTCCGTCTCGTTCCGTTCTCGCTTTCTTCTCGTTCACAGGTAGATGGCGGTGGTTCCGGGAGGAACCCCGGCTTCATTCTCGTTTCAAGTGTCGACGACTACGAACACGCGCAGTGAAATCTAAAACAAGTGCACCAAATCCAACGCATCAACCCCATCCCAAGTGGACTCGAAATTCTCAGATCAGGAGTGAGTCAGCCGCCCACGACGAATCTACCCCGAGATCACGACGCTCCCGAGCAAACCGCAATTAAAGAGCACATTCAACCAACGAAGCCAGACAAGTGAGTAGTTTTACTATTTTTATTCCCCCCAATATCTTGACTCTTCGAGCCATCCCACGCGCTCGAGGAGAAAAGCGAAACATTTGGTCCTTCGAGTCAGATCCCCACGAACTCGGAGACCACCCCCACTTTCTTGACTCTTCGAGCCATCCCACGCGCTCGAGGAGAACACAGAATCATTTGGTCCTTCGAGCCGGATCCCCACGAACTCGGAGACCACCCCCACTTTCTTGACTCTTCGAGCCATCCCACGCGCTCGAGGAGAACACAGAAACAAACATTGTAAAAATGAACGCCAAAAACGGTCTCTTTTAGTGTTTTTATTTGTGTTGCATACTTGCTCGATTTTTATAGAAACTTTTTTTGCAAAGTTCTCAAGCAGCTTCACTAGACATATCTAAAATGCTTCGTTTTACACAGATTGCTTGCTTTTTACATTTACTCGCATTGTACAGAAACATTTTTGCGAAACTTTTTTGCAAAATTTTGAAACATTGTCAAAATGAACGCCAAAAACGGTCTCTTTTAGTGTTTTTATTTGTGTTGCATACTTGCTCGATTTTTATAGAAACTTTTTTTGCAAAGTTCTCAAGCAGCTTCACTAGACATATCTAAAATGCTTCGTTTTACATAGATTTCTTGCTTTTTACATTTACTCGCATTGTACAGAAACATTTTTGCGAAACTTTTTTGCAAAATTTTGAAACATTGTAAAAATGAACGCCAAAAACGGTCTCTTTTAGTGTTTTTATTTGTGTTGCATACTTGCTCGATTTTTATAGAAACTTTTTTTGCAAAGTTCTCAAGCAGCTTCACTAGACATATCTAAAATGCTTCGTTTTACATAGATTGCTTGCTTTTTACATTTACTCGCATTGTACAGAAACATTTTTGCGAAACTTTTTTGCAAAATTTGAAACATTGTAAAAATGAACGCCAACAACGGTCTCTTTTAGTGTTTTTATTTGTGTTGCATACTTGCTCGATTTTTATAGAAACTTTTTTTGCAAAGTTCTCAAGCAGCTTCACTAGACATATCTAAAATGCTTCGTTTTACATAGATTGCTTGCTTTTTACATTTACTCGCATTGTACAGAAACATTTTTGCGAAACTTTTTTGCAAAATTTGAAACATTGTAAAAATGAACGCCAACAACGGTCTCTTTTAGTGTTTTTATTTGTGTTGCATACTTGCTCGATTTTTATAGAAACTTTTTTTGCAAAGTTCTCAAGCAGCTTCACTAGACATATCTAAAATGCTTCGTTTTACATAGATTGCTTGCTTTTTACATTTACTCGCATTGTACAGAAACATTTTTGCGAAACTTTTTTGCAAAATTTTGAAACATTGTCAAAATGAACGCCAAAAACGGTATCTTTTAGTGTTTTTATTTGTGTTGCATACTTGCTCGATTTTTATAGAAACTTTTTTTGCAAAGTTCTCAAGCAGCTTCACTAGACATATCTAAAATGCTTCGTTTTACAAAGATTGCTTGCTTTTTACATTTACTCGCATTGTACGGAAACATTTTTGCGAAACTTTTTTGCAAAATTTTGAAACAGTGTAAAAATGAACGCCAAAAACGGTCTCTTTTAGTGTTTTTATTTGTGTTGCATACTTGCTCGATTTTTATAGAAACTTTTTTTGCAAAGTTCTCAAGCAGCTTCACTAGACATATCTAAAATGCTTCGTTTTACATAGATTGCTTGCTTTTTACATTTACTCGCATTGTACAGAAACATTTTTGCGAAACTTTTTTGCAAAATTTTGAAACATTGTCAAAATGAACGCCAAAAACGGTATCTTTTAGTGTTTTTATTTGTGTTGCATACTTGCTCGATTTTTATAGAAACTTTTTTTGCAAAGTTCTCAAGCAGCTTCACTAGACATATCTAAAATGCTTCGTTTTACATAGATTTCTTGCTTTTTACATTTACTCGCATTGTACAGAAACATTTTTGCGAAACTTTTTTGCAAAATTTTGAAACATTGTAAAAATGAACGCCAAAAACGGTCTCTTTTAGTGTTTTTATTTGTGTTGCATACTTGCTCGATTTTTATAGAAACTTTTTTTGCAAAGTTCTCAAGCAGCTTCACTAGACATATCTAAAATGCTTCGTTTTACATAGATTGCTTGCTTTTTACATTTACTCGCATTGTACAGAAACATTTTTGCGAAACTTTTTTGCAAAATTTGAAACATTGTAAAAATGAACGCCAACAACGGTCTCTTTTAGTGTTTTTATTTGTGTTGCATACTTGCTCGATTTTTATAGAAACTTTTTTTGCAAAGTTTTCAAGCAGCTTCACTAGACATATCTAAAATGCTTCGTTTTACATAGATTGCTTGCTTTTTACATTTACCCGCATTGTACAGAAACATTTTTGCGAAACTTTTTTGCAAAATTTGAAACATTGTAAAAATGAACGCCAACAACGGTCTCTTTTAGTGTTTTTATTTGTGTTGCATACTTGCTCGATTTTTATAGAAACTTTTTTTGCAAAGTTCTCAAGCAGCTTCACTAGACATATCTAAAATGCTTCGTTTTACATAGATTGCTTGCTTTTTACATTTACTCGCATTGTACAGAAACATTTTTGCGAAACTTTTTTGCAAAATTTTGAAACATTGTCAAAATGAACGCCAAAAACGGTATCTTTTAGTGTTTTTATTTGTGTTGCATACTTGCTCGATTTTTATAGAAACTTTTTTTGCAAAGTTCTCAAGCAGCTTCACTAGACATATCTAAAATGCTTCGTTTTACATAGATTTCTTGCTTTTTACATTTACTCGCATTGTACAGAAACATTTTTGCGAAACTTTTTTGCAAAATTTTGAAACAGTGTAAAAATGAACGCCAAAAACGGTCTCTTTTAGTGTTTTTATTTGTGTTGCATACTTGCTCGATTTTTATAGAAACTTTTTTTGCAAAGTTCTCAAGCAGCTTCACTAGACATATCTAAAATGCTTCGTTTTACATAGATTGCTTGCTTTTTACATTTACTCGCATTGTACAGAAACATTTTTGCGAAACTTTTTTGCAAAATTTTGAAACATTGTCAAAATGAACGCCAAAAACGGTATCTTTTAGTGTTTTTATTTGTGTTGCATACTTGCTCGATTTTTATAGAAACTTTTTTTGCAAAGTTCTCAAGCAGCTTCACTAGACATATCTAAAATGCTTCGTTTTACATAGATTTCTTGCTTTTTACATTTACTCGCATTGTACAGAAACATTTTTGCGAAACTTTTTTGCAAAATTTTGAAACATTGTAAAAATGAACGCCAAAAACGGTCTCTTTTAGTGTTTTTATTTGTGTTGCATACTTGCTCGATTTTTATAGAAACTTTTTTTGCAAAGTTCTCAAGCAGCTTCACTAGACATATCTAAAATGCTTCGTTTTACATAGATTGCTTGCTTTTTACATTTACTCGCATTGTACAGAAACATTTTTGCGAAACTTTTTTGCAAAATTTGAAACATTGTAAAAATGAACGCCAACAACGGTCTCTTTTAGTGTTTTTATTTGTGTTGCATACTTGCTCGATTTTTATAGAAACTTTTTTTGCAAAGTTCTCAAGCAGCTTCACTAGACATATCTAAAATGCTTCGTTTTACATAGATTGCTTGCTTTTTACATTTACTCGCATTGTACAGAAACATTTTTGCGAAACTTTTTTGCAAAATTTTGAAACATTGTCAAAATGAACGCCAAAAACGGTATCTTTTAGTGTTTTTATTTGTGTTGCATACTTGCTCGATTTTTATAGAAACTTTTTTTGCAAAGTTCTCAAGCAGCTTCACTAGACATATCTAAAATGCTTCGTTTTACATAGATTTCTTGCTTTTTACATTTACTCGCATTGTACAGAAACATTTTTGCGAAACTTTTTTGCAAAATTTTGAAACATTGTAAAAATGAACGCCAAAAACGGTCTCTTTTAGTGTTTTTATTTGTGTTGCATACTTGCTCGATTTTTATAGAAACTTTTTTTGCAAAGTTCTCAAGCAGCTTCACTAGACATATCTAAAATGCTTCGTTTTACATAGATTGCTTGCTTTTTACATTTACTCGCATTGTACAGAAACATTTTTGCGAAACTTTTTTGCAAAATTTTGAAACATTGTCAAAATGAACGCCAAAAACGGTCTCTTTTAGTGTTTTTATTTGTGTTGCATACTTGCTCGATTTTTATAGAAACTTTTTTTGCAAAGTTCTCAAGCAGCTTCACTAGACATATCTAAAATGCTTCGTTTTACATAGATTGCTTGCTTTTTACATTTACTCGCATTGTACAGAAACATTTTTGCGAAACTTTTTTGCAAAATTTGAAACATTGTAAAAATGAACGCCAACAACGGTCTCTTTTAGTGTTTTTATTTGTGTTGCATACTTGCTCGATTTTTATAGAAACTTTTTTTGCAAAGTTCTCAAGCAGCTTCACTAGACATATCTAAAATGCTTCGTTTTACATAGATTGCTTGCTTTTTACATTTACTCGCATTGTACAGAAACATTTTTGCGAAACTTTTTTGCAAAATTTGAAACATTGTAAAAATGAACGCCAACAACGGTCTCTTTTAGTGTTTTTATTTGTGTTGCATACTTGCTCGATTTTTATAGAAACTTTTTTTGCAAAGTTCTCAAGCAGCTTCACTAGACATATCTAAAATGCTTCGTTTTACATAGATTGCTTGCTTTTTACATTTACTCGCATTGTACAGAAACATTTTTGCGAAACTTTTTTGCAAAATTTTGAAACATTGTCAAAATGAACGCCAAAAACGGTATCTTTTAGTGTTTTTATTTGTGTTGCATACTTGCTCGATTTTTATAGAAACTTTTTTTGCAAAGTTCTCAAGCAGCTTCACTAGACATATCTAAAATGCTTCGTTTTACATAGATTGCTTGCTTTTTACATTTACTCGCATTGTACAGAAACATTTTTGCGAAACTTTTTTGCAAAATTTTGAAACAGTGTAAAAATGAACGCCAAAAACGGTCTCTTTTAGTGTTTTTATTTGTGTTGCATACTTGCTCGATTTTTATAGAAACTTTTTTTTCAAAGTTTTCAAGCAGCTTCACTAGACATATCTAAAATGCTTCGTTTTACATAGATTGCTTGCTTTTTACATTTACTCGCATTGTACAGAAACATTTTTGCGAAACTTTTTTGCAAAATTTTGAAACATTGTAAAAATGAACGCCAAAAACGGTATCTTTTAGTGTTTTTATTTGTGTTGCATACTTGCTCGATTTTTATAGAAACTTTTTTTGCAAAGTTCTCAAGCAGCTTCACTAGACATATCTAAAATGCTTCGTTTTACATAGATTACTTGCTTTTTACATTTACTCGCATTGTACAGAAACATTTTTGCGAAACTTTTTTGCAAAATTTTGAAACATTGTAAAAATTAACGCCAAAAACGGTCTCTTTTAGTGTTTTTATTTGTGTTGCATACTTGCTCGATTTTTATAGAAACTTTTTTTGCAAAGTTCTCAAGCAGCTTCACTAGACATATCTAAAATGCTTCGTTTTACATAGATTGCTTGCTTTTTACATTTACTCGCATTGTACAGAAACATTTTTGCGAAACTTTTTTGCAAAATTTGAAACATTGTAAAAATGAACGCCAACAACGGTCTCTTTTAGTGTTTTTATTTGTGTTGCATACTTGCTCGATTTTTATAGAAACTTTTTTTGCAAAGTTCTCAAGCAGCTTCAGTAGACATACCTAAAATGCTTCGTTTTACATAGATTGCTTGCTTTTTACATTTACTCGCATTGTACAGAAACATTTTTGCGAAACTTTTTTGCAAAATTTTGAAACATTGTCAAAATGAACGCCAAAAACGGTATCTTTTAGTGTTTTTATTTGTGTTGCATACTTGCTCGATTTTTATAGAAACTTTTTTTGCAAAGTTCTCAAGCAGCTTCACTAGACATATCTAAAATGCTTCGTTTTACATAGATTTCTTGCTTTTTACATTTACTCGCATTGTACAGAAACATTTTTGCGAAACTTTTTTGCAAAATTTTGAAACATTGTAAAAATGAACGCCAAAAACGGTCTCTTTTAGTGTTTTTATTTGTGTTGCATACTTGCTCGATTTTTATAGAAACTTTTTTTGCAAAGTTCTCAAGCAGCTTCACTAGACATATCTAAAATGCTTCGTTTTACATAGATTGCTTGCTTTTTACATTTACTCGCATTGTACAGAAACATTTTTGCGAAACTTTTTTGCAAAATTTTGAAACATTGTCAAAATGAACGCCAAAAACGGTCTCTTTTAGTGTTTTTATTTGTGTTGCATACTTGCTCGATTTTTATAGAAACTTTTTTTGCAAAGTTCTCAAGCAGCTTCACTAGACATATCTAAAATGCTTCGTTTTACATAGATTGCTTGCTTTTTACATTTACTCGCATTGTACAGAAACATTTTTGCGAAACTTTTTTGCAAAATTTGAAACATTGTAAAAATGAACGCCAACAACGGTCTCTTTTAGTGTTTTTATTTGTGTTGCATACTTGCTCGATTTTTATAGAAACTTTTTTTGCAAAGTTCTCAAGCAGCTTCACTAGACATATCTAAAATGCTTCGTTTTACATAGATTGCTTGCTTTTTACATTTACTCGCATTGTACAGAAACATTTTTGCGAAACTTTTTTGCAAAATTTTGAAACATTGTCAAAATGAACGCCAAAAACGGTATCTTTTAGTGTTTTTATTTGTGTTGCATACTTGCTCGATTTTTATAGAAACTTTTTTTGCAAAGTTCTCAAGCAGCTTCACTAGACATATCTAAAATGCTTCGTTTTACATAGATTTCTTGCTTTTTACATTTACTCGCATTGTACAGAAACATTTTTGCGAAACTTTTTTGCAAAATTTTGAAACATTGTAAAAATGAACGCCAAAAACGGTCTCTTTTAGTGTTTTTATTTGTGTTGCATACTTGCTCGATTTTTATAGAAACTTTTTTTGCAAAGTTTTCAAGCAGCTTCACTAGATATATCTAAAATGCTTCGTTTTACATAGATTGCTTGCTTTTTACATTTACTCGCATTGTACAGAAACATTTTTGCGAAACTTTTTTGCAAAATTTGAAACATTGTAAAAATGAACGCCAACAACGGTCTCTTTTAGTGTTTTTATTTGTGTTGCATACTTGCTCGATTTTTATAGAAACTTTTTTTGCAAAGTTCTCAAGCAGCTTCACTAGACATATCTAAAATGCTTCGTTTTACATAGATTGCTTGCTTTTTACATTTACTCGCATTGTACAGAAACATTTTTGCGAAACTTTTTTGCAAAATTTTGAAACATTGTCAAAATGAACGCCAAAAACGGTATCTTTTAGTGTTTTTATTTGTGTTGCATACTTGCTCGATTTTTATAGAAACTTTTTTTTCAAAGTTCTCAAGCAGCTTCACTAGACATATCTAAAATGCTTCGTTTTACATAGATTTCTTGCTTTTTACATTTACTCGCATTGTACAGAAACATTTTTGCGAAACTTTTTTGCAAAATTTTGAAACATTGTAAAAATGAACGCCAAAAACGGTCTCTTTTAGTGTTTTTATTTGTGTTGCATACTTGCTCGATTTTTATAGAAACTTTTTTTGCAAAGTTTTCAAGCAGCTTCACTAGACATATCTAAAATGCTTCGTTTTACAGAGATTGCTTGCTTTTTACATTTACTCGCATTGTACAGAAACATTTTTGCGAAACTTTTTTGCAAAATTTTGAAACATTGTCAAAATGAACGCCAAAAACGGTCTCTTTTAGTGTTTTTATTTGTGTTGCATACTTGCTCGATTTTTATAGAAACTTTTTTTGCAAAGTTCTCAAGCAGCTTCACTAGACATATCTAAAATGCTTCGTTTTACATAGATTGCTTGCTTTTTACATTTACTCGCATTGTACAGAAACATTTTTGCGAAACTTTTTTGCAAAATTTGAAACATTGTAAAAATGAACGCCAACAACGGTCTCTTTTAGTGTTTTTATTTGTGTTGCATACTTGCTCGATTTTTATAGAAACTTTTTTTGCAAAGTTCTCAAGCAGCTTCACTAGACATATCTAAAATGCTTCGTTTTACATAGATTTCTTGCTTTTTACATTTACTCGCATTGTACAGAAACATTTTTGCGAAACTTTTTTGCAAAATTTTGAAACATTGTAAAAATGAACGCCAAAAACGGTCTCTTTTAGTGTTTTTATTTGTGTTGCATACTTGCTCGATTTTTATAGAAACTTTTTTTGCAAAGTTCTCAAGCAGCTTCACTAGACATATCTAAAATGCTTCGTTTTACATAGATTGCTTGCTTTTTACATTTACTCGCATTGTACAGAAACATTTTTGCGAAACTTTTTTGCAAAATTTTGAAACATTGTCAAAATGAACGCCAAAAACGGTCTCTTTTAGTGTTTTTATTTGTGTTGCATACTTGCTCGATTTTTATAGAAACTTTTTTTGCAAAGTTCTCAAGCAGCTTCACTAGACATATCTAAAATGCTTCGTTTTACATAGATTGCTTGCTTTTTACATTTACTCGCATTGTACAGAAACATTTTTGCGAAACTTTTTTGCAAAATTTTGAAACATTGTCAAAATGAACGCCAAAAACGGTATCTTTTAGTGTTTTTATTTGTGTTGCATACTTGCTCGATTTTTATAGAAACTTTTTTTGCAAAGTTCTCAAGCAGCTTCACTAGACATATCTAAAATGCTTCGTTTTACATAGATTTCTTGCTTTTTACATTTACTCGCATTGTACAGAAACATTTTTGCGAAACTTTTTTGCAAAATTTTGAAACATTGTAAAAATGAACGCCAAAAACGGTCTCTTTTAGTGTTTTTATTTGTGTTGCATACTTGCTCGATTTTTATAGAAACTTTTTTTGCAAAGTTCTCAAGCAGCTTCACTAGACATATCTAAAATGCTTCGTTTTACATAGATTGCTTGCTTTTTACATTTACTCGCATTGTACAGAAACATTTTTGCGAAACTTTTTTGCAAAATTTTGAAACATTGTCAAAATGAACGCCAAAAACGGTATCTTTTAGTGTTTTTATTTGTGTTGCATACTTGCTCGATTTTTATAGAAACTTTTTTTGCAAAGTTCTCAAGCAGCTTCACTAGACATATCTAAAATGCTTCGTTTTACATAGATTTCTTGCTTTTTACATTTACTCGCATTGTACAGAAACATTTTTGCGAAACTTTTTTGCAAAATTTTGAAACATTGTAAAAATGAACGCCAAAAACGGTCTCTTTTAGTGTTTTTATTTGTGTTGCATACTTGCTCGATTTTTATAGAAACTTTTTTTGCAAAGTTCTCAAGCAGCTTCACTAGACATATCTAAAATGCTTCGTTTTACATAGATTGCTTGCTTTTTACATTTACTCGCATTGTACAGAAACATGAGAGGAGGTGTTTTTTGGTTCCCTATCTAAGATTCTACGTTACTTGTTTAAAAAGTTTTATGTATAATAATGAATTCTAGAGCTTGAAGCAAAAATAAATTAATGACTTCAAACCCTGGAATTTTCAGTTAAAAAACCTTTACAATCAAAAAATCTTTACAATCAAAAATTCCAAAATTCGCGATTTTCTGTGTGGTAAATAAAAACGGTTGTCAAATAACTTGACAATCATTTTTCGAACCCCACAGAGTATTTGATCCTCTCTTTGAAATTGAGAGAAAAGAAACGGACCTGTCTAACCTGCTTAAAAATTCCCTAACCTGCTTAAAACTAGAACTAGCCCTATGGCCATGGTCGTCACCGTCACGTTAGTTGGTGGTGTTTAGATGCATGCGCAGTGTCTACGCACCCGATACCTAACTGGACGATATCAGGTCGGCACTAACGTCATGCCACCATGTCAGTCTCTGTTGGTCCGTGTGGGTAACTGTAGTTCGTATTATAGTCTGTCACGTCCTGTCTGCTAAATGATGAAAACAAAAAACATTTACTAAATAAATATATATGTAATCTTATATATGAATAAGAGGGGAAAGAAAGAGGAGCAGTGAGAAGGTATGAGTTGATAAAGTAAATAAAGTAAATAAAGTAAAGTAAAGTAAAGTAAAGTAAAGTAAAGTAAAGTAAAGTAAAGTAAAGTAAATAAAGTAAATAAAGTAAAGTAAATAAAGTAAATAAAGTAAATAAAGTAAATAAAGTAAATAAAGTAAATAAAGTAAAGTAAAGTAAATAAAGTAAAGTAAAGTAAAGTAAAGTAAAGTAAAGTAAAGTAAAGTAAAGTAAATAAAGTAAAATTGTTGATAAAGTAAATAAAGTAAAGTAAAGTAAAGTAAATAAAGTATGAGTTGATAAAGTAAAGTAAAGTAAAGTAAAGTAAAGTAAAGTAAAGTAAAGTAAAGTAAAGTAAAGTAAAGTAAAGTAAAGTAAAGTAAAGTAAAGTAAAGTAAAGTAAAGTAAAGTAAGGTAAAGTAAAGTAAAGTAAAGTAAAGTAAAGTAAAGTAAAGTAAAGTAAAGTAAAGTAAAGTAAAGTAAAGTAAAGTAAAGTAAAGTAAAGTAAAGTAAAGTAAAGTAAAGTAAAGTAAAGTAAAGTAAAGTAAAGTAAAGTAAAGTAAAGTAAAGTAAAGTAAAGTAAAGTAAAGTAAAGTAAAGTAAAGTAAAGTAAAGTAAAGTAAAGTAAAGTAAAGTAAAGTAAAGTAAAGTAAAGTAAAGTAAAGTAAAGTAAAGTAAAGTAAATAAAGTAAAGTAAAGTAAATAAAGTAAAGTAAAGTAAAGTAAAGTAAAGTAAAGTAAAGTAAAGTAAAGTAAAGTAAAGTAAAGTAAAGTAAAGTAAAGTAAAGTAAAGTAAAGTAAAGTAAAGTAAAGTAAAGTAAAGTAAAGTAAGGAAATAAAGTAAAGTAAAGTAAAGTAAAGTAAAGTAAAGTAAAGTAAAGTAAAGTAAAGTAAAGTAAAGTAAAGTAAAGTAAAGTAAAGTAAAGTAAAGTAAAGTAAATAAAGTAAAGTAAAGTAAAGTAAAGTAAAGTAAAGTAAAGTAAAGTAAAGTAAAGTAAAGTAAAGTAAAGTAAAGTAAAGTAAAGTAAAGTAAAGTAAAGTAAAGTAAAGTAAAGTAAAGTAAAGTAAAGTAAAGTAAAGTAAAGTAAAGTAAAGTAAAGTAAAGTAAAGTAAGGTAAAGTAAAGTAAAGTAAAGTAAAGTAAAGTAAAGTAAAGTAAAGTAAAGTAAAGTAAAGTAAAGTAAAGTAAAGTAAAGTAAAGTAAAGTAAAGTAAAGTAAAGTAAAGTAAAGTAAAGTAAAGTAAAGTAAAGTAAAGTAAAGTAAAGTAAAGTAAAGTAAAGTAAAGTAAAGTAAAGTAAAGTAAAGTAAAGTAAAGTAAAGTAAAGTAAAGTAAAGTAAAGTAAAGTAAAGTAAAGTAAAGTAAAGTAAAGTAAAGTAAAGTAAAGTAAAGTAAAGTAAATAAAGTAAAGTAAAGTAAATAAAGTAAAGTAAAGTAAAGTAAAGTAAAGTAAAGTAAAGTAAAGTAAAGTAAAGTAAAGTAAAGTAAAGTAAAGTAAAGTAAAGTAAAGTAAAGTAAAGTAAAGTAAAGTAAAGTAAAGTAAAGTAAAGTAAAGTAAAGTAAAGTAAGGAAATAAAGTAAAGTAAAGTAAAGTAAAGTAAAGTAAAGTAAAGTAAAGTAAAGTAAAGTAAAGTAAAGTAAAGTAAAGTAAAGTAAAGTAAAGTAAAGTAAAGTAAATAAAGTAAAGTAAAGTAAAGTAAAGTAAAGTAAAGTAAAGTAAAGTAAAGTAAAGTAAAGTAAAGTAAAGTAAAGTAAAGTAAAGTAAAGTAAAGTAAAGTAAAGTAAAGTAAAGTAAAGTAAAGTGAGAGGAGGTGTTTTTTGGTTCCCTATCTAAGATTCTACGTTACTTGTTTAAAAAGTTTTATGTATAATAATGAATTCTAGAGCTTGAAGCAAAAATAAATTAATGACTTCAAACCCTGGAATTTTCAGTTAAAAAACCTTTACAATCAAAAAATCTTTACAATCAAAAATTCCAAAATTCGCGATTTTCTGTGTGGTAAATAAAAACGGTTGTCAAATAACTTGACAATCATTTTTCGAACCCCACAGAGTATTTGATCCTCTCTTTGAAATTGAGAGAAAAGAAAAGAGAGGAGGTGTTTTTTGGTTCCCTATCTAAGATTCTACGTTACTTGTTTAAAAAGTTTTATGTATAATAATGAATTCTAGAGCTTGAAGCAAAAATAAATTAATGACTTCAAACCCTGGAATTTTCAGTTAAAAAACCTTTACAATCAAAAAATCTTTACAATCAAAAAATCCAAAATTCGCGATTTTCTGTGTGGTAAATAAAAACGGTTGTCAAATAACTTGACAATCATTTTTCGAACCCCACAGAGTATTTGATCCTCTCTTTGAAATTGAGAGAAAAGAAACGGACCTGTCTAACCTGCTTAAAAATTCCCTAACCTGCTTAAAACTAGAACTAGCCCTATGGCCATGGTCGTCACCGTCACGTTAGTTGGTGGTGTTTAGATGCATGCGCAGTGTCTACGCACCCGATACCTAACTGGACGATATCAGGTCGGCACTAACGTCATGCCACCATGTCAGTCTCTGTTGGTCCGTGTGGGTCACTGTAGTTCGTATTATAGTCTGTCACGTCCTGTCTGCTAAATGATGAAAACAAAAAACATTTACTAAATAAATATATATGTAATCTTATATATGAATAAGAGGGGAAAGAAAGAGGAGCAGTGAGAAGGTATGAGTTGATAAAGTAAATAAAGTAAAATTGTTTTTTAATTGTTTGTGGAAGATGAGAAAGTGTTTTTTGGAATTCCTTACTAAGATTTTACGTTACATATTTATTAAATTTTTATACATAATAAGTTCTAGAGTCTGAAGAAAATAAGTGATTGACTTCAAACCCTGGAACTTCAAATACAGAAATTAAAATTTTTTACAATCAAAAAATCATTGCAATCAAAAAATCGAAAATTCACGATTTTCTGTGTGGTAATTCAAACGATTGTCGAATAACTTGACAATCATTATTCAAACCCCACAGAGTGTTTGATTCTCTCATTAAAATTGAGAGAAGGAAACGGACCTATCTAACCTGCTTAAAATTCCCTAAACCTACTTAGAACTAGAACTAGCCCTATGGCCATTGTCGTCACTGTCACGTTAGTTGGTGGTGTTTTAGATGCATGCGCAGTGTCTACGCACCCGATACCTAACTGGACGATATCAGGTCGGCACTAACGTCATGCCACCATGTCAGTCTCTGTTGGTCCGTGTGGGTCACTGTAGTTCGTATTATAGTCTGTCACGTCCTGTCTGCTAAATGATGAAAACAAAAAACATTTATTAAATAAATATGTAATCTTATGTATGAATGAGAGAGGAAAGAAAGAGGAGCAGTGAGAAGGTATGAGTTGATAAAGTAAATAAAGTAAAATTGTTTTTTAATTGTTTGTGGAAGACGCCTAGGTAAAAAATAAAACAAAAAGACTATTAAAAGGATATGCCGTGTAGGCCAAGGGCTCCCAAGAAGCTTTTCGCCTCCTGCCAGAGAGGCTCGTCAGTTGGGTTTAGAATTATTGTTGTTTATGCACGTATGCATCCCGCGAGAGTGCGCCTAAGGCTATCACTCGGAATAAAAACGATTCCATCAGCAAGAAATCAGTAAAATTTTGACAAAATTGTTTCAGAAATAAGAATAAGTTAAATTCACCATACATTTGATGAAGATTGTTTTTAGAAATTCAAATTTATTAAAAAAGGGGGATAAATGATAAAATTCAAACAATAGATTATTTTATGATAATTATTAAGGCTCAGTCAATTTTTATTTTCATCTTTAATTTTGAATTGTTTCCTACCTTAACCATCCTCACTCGTCTATTTATAGCTGTGTACTGTTTCGTATTGCTGTGATTTGTACCCTTATGACATTTCCCTCTATTGTTATACATGTCGTATCGTTGCATCTTGCATCTTTGTGACTTCTTCCTCTGTTATTTTTTGTTTTCATCCTATTGTAGTATGCATCTTTGTGACTTTATCCTCTGTTGTTTTGTTTTCATCCTGTTGTAGTATACATTAATTTTTCTTTTTTCACTTAATCATTATTTTCCTTATTTTTCCTGTTCACTATTTTGTTTTAAACTTTCAATTTCCACTTATTCATTATTTCCAATGTTTTCCACTGTTTACACTCATTTTATTTATAGTATTTCCCACTTAACACTATATTTTTTTATTTCATTATTTATAATATTTTCCACTTTTCACTATATTATTTTTCATTTCATTATTTAAAATATTTCCCACTTTTCACTATATTATTTCATTATTTTACAATGCTGTTGTCTTCTATATTGAATCTCTACTGACGTTTGGATCTTGTTTTTAGTTCTTTTTATATTGAATTTAAGGATTTCCTCCGATGTCAGTCCTCTTTTCCAACCAATGACTGGTCTCGTGTTACATTAGGTGTTATCAACCACCTTTTTTGTAACCAATCGCATCTGCATATTCTGTACGTGTGTGTCTTTGTCTACATTGTGTGCTGCGCGTCATATGTTGAGGACCATTTTGCGTGTTTTCCTTGTGTGATCCGTAATTGCGTGTTCCGTTATGTACCTTTCCTCTTAATCATTTTTCGGAACTTGTGTTCCGTTGTGTCTCCTGTGTGCATTTTTCTTTTTAAGGAGACGGTTTTTATTTTGAAGAAACTCAAATTACCGGATCATGGAATTTTTTATGAATAATAAAGATATATAGGAGGGGGATGGATTGATAGTAAATAGTAGGAGATATAAGAGGGAGATGGGTAGATAGTAAATAGTAAGATGGGAACGAGGTAATGTTATACAATGATAATATCATACATAAAAAATATATATATAAATAAAATAAAATAAAATAAGATATGAAATAAATATATATAAAATAAATATACGTAAGATATATTAAAATAAAATAAAATAAAATAAAATTAAATTAAAAATGAGATAATTATAATCGAGAACAATTAGAAATGAGATAATTATAATCGAGAACAATTAAATTAAAATAAAATAAAATAAAAATAAGATAATTATAATCTAATTATATTCTAAGCTGAAAAATACTCTACAATACCTTATTCTACAGAGGGCAATATTGGTGTTGCATTGGAATCACGCAGCGAGACATATTTAATTTTCATATCTCGTGCCGTTCCGCAACGGGTCGTTTAGGGGCACCTTTTGGTGTTTGGACGTGGTGTCACCGCTGGTTTTTATAAATTATTATGCCTACTGCCAGCCGTGACATACTACCGCTCACCAAATGACGCATATTATGCTATCATAGCGCTCATATTTTATATTTATCAATCATGCGAATAATGATTTAACATGTATACATTCGTAAATTTTAACTTTTGCGAATGTAGACAATTGAGATTGTGAGATTGCGTCAACTCACTTATTGATTACTTCCCGTTTTATATGAGCTACTATTGATTATCATAAATATACATCCGAACTGTGGACATTGTACCGTCGGCAGGTGCGCAAGGCACGAACTACTTTTGGAACCATTTAAGCTGCCCGTACATCCACCAGGCGGGGTCCTACTCTTTCCCTAACTTAGTGGCTATGCTAGAACTTAATAGAACTAATTTATAGTTAACCTATCTATTCTCCCCGAGGTTGGGTATTTTAGGGGCCACCCGCCTAAGTCCTTCATGTCCCTATTTGGCCAAGCTGCAACTCATGAAGGATTTTTCACCTACCTAGCTACTGAAAAGCAAAATGTTGGCAAATGAGAAAGTGTTTTTTGGAATTCCTTACTAAGATTTTACGTTACATATTTATTAAATTTTTATACATAATAAGTTCTAGAGTCTGAAGAAAATAAGTGATTGACTTCAAACCCTGGAACTTCAAATACAGAAATTAAAATTTTTTACAATCAAAAAATCATTGCAATCAAAAAATCGAAAATTCACGATTTTCTGTGTGGTAATTCAAACGATTGTCGAATAACTTGACAATCATTATTCAAACCCCACAGAGTGTTTGATTCTCTCATTAAAATTGAGAGAAGGAAACGGACCTATCTAACCTGCTTAAAATTCCCTAAACCTACTTAGAACTAGAACTAGCCCTATGGCCATTGTCGTCACTGTCACGTTAGTTGGTGGTGTTTTAGATGCATGCGCAGTGTCTACGCACCCGATACCTAACTGGACGATATCAGGTCGGCACTAACGTCATGCCACCATGTCAGTCTCTGTTGGTCCGTGTGGGTCACTGTAGTTCGTATTATAGTCTGTCACGTCCTGTCTGCTAAATGATGAAAACAAAAAACATTTACTAAATATATATGTAATCTTATATATGAATAAGAGGGGAAAGAAAGAGGAGCAGTGAGAAGGTATGAGTTGATAAAGTAAATAAAGTAAAATTGTTTTTTAATTGTTTGTGGAAGACGCCTAGGTAAAAAATAAAACAAAAAGACTATTAAAAGGATATGCCGTGTAGGCCAAGGGCTCCCAAGAAGCTTTTCGCCTCCTGCCAGAGAGGCTCGTCAGTTGGGTTTAGAATTATTGTTGTTTATGCACGTATGCATCCCGCGAGAGTGCGCCTAAGGCTATCACTCGGAATAAAAACGATTCCATCAGCAAGAAATCAGTAAAATTTTGACAAAATTGTTTCAGAAATAAGAATAAGTTAAATTCACCATACATTTGATGAAGATTGTTTTTAGAAATTCAAATTTATTAAAAAAGGGGGATAAATGATAAAATTCAAACAATAGATTATTTTATGATAATTATTAAGGCTCAGTCAATTTTTATTTTCATCTTTAATTTTGAATTGTTTCCTACCTTAACCATCCTCACTCGTCTATTTATAGCTGTGTACTGTTTCGTATTGCTGTGATTTGTACCCTTATGACATTTCCCTCTATTGTTATACATGTCGTATCGTTGCATCTTGCATCTTTGTGACTTCTTCCTCTGTTATTTTTTGTTTTCATCCTATTGTAGTATGCATCTTTGTGACTTTATCCTCTGTTGTTTTGTTTTCATCCTGTTGTAGTATACATTAATTTTTCTTTTTTCACTTAATCATTATTTTCCTTATTTTTCCTGTTCACTATTTTGTTTTAAACTTTCAATTTCCACTTATTCATTATTTCCAATGTTTTCCACTGTTTACACTCATTTTATTTATAGTATTTCCCACTTAACACTATATTTTTTTTATTTCATTATTTATAATATTTTCCACTTTTCACTATATTATTTTTCATTTCATTATTTAAAATATTTCCCACTTTTCACTATATTATTTCATTATTTTACAATGCTGTTGTCTTCTATATTGAATCTCTACTGACGTTTGGATCTTGTTTTTAGTTCTTTTTATATTGAATTTAAGGATTTCCTCCGATGTCGGTCCTCTTTTCCAACCAATGACTGGTCTCGTGTTACATTAGGTGTTATCAACCACCTTTTTTGTAACCAATCGCATCTGCATATTCTGTACGTGTGTGTCTTTGTCTACATTGTGTGCTGCGCGTCATATGTTGAGGACCATTTTGCGTGTTTTCCTTGTGTGATCCGTAATTGCGTGTTCCGTTATGTACCTTTCCTCTTAATCATTTTTCGGAACTTGTGTTCCGTTGTGTCTCCTGTGTGCATTTTTCTTTTTAAGGAGACAGGGTTTTTATTTTGAAGAAACTCAAATTACCGGATCATGGAATTTTTTATGAATAATAAAGATATATAGGAGGGGGATGGATTGATAGTAAATAGTAGGAGATATAAGAGGGAGATGGGTAGATAGTAAATAGTAAGATGGGAACGAGGTAATGTTATACAATGATAATATCATACATAAAAAATATATATAAATAAAATAAAATAAAATAAGATATGAAATAAATATATATAAAATAAATATACGTAAGATATATTAAAATAAAATAAAATAAAATAAAATTAAATTAAAAATGAGATAATTATAATCGAGAACAATTAGAAATGAGATAATTATAATCGAGAACAATTAAATTAAAATAAAATAAAATAAAAATAAGATAATTATAATCTAATTATATTCTAAGCTGAAAAATACTCTACAATACCTTATTCTACAGAGGGCAATATTGGTGTTGCATTGGAATCACGCAGCGAGACATATTTAATTTTCATATCTCGTGCCGTTCCGCAACGGGTCGTTTAGGGGCACCTTTTGGTGTTTGGACGTGGTGTCACCGCTGGTTTTTATAAATTATTATGCCTACTGCCAGCCGTGACATACTACCGCTCACCAAATGACGCATATTATGCTATCATAGCGCTCATATTTTATATTTATCAATCATGCGAATAATGATTTAACATGTATACATTCGTAAATTTTAACTTTTGCGAATGTAGACAATTGAGATTGTGAGATTGCGTCAACTCACTTATTGATTACTTCCCGTTTTATATGAGCTACTATTGATTATCATAAATATACATCCGAACTGTGGACATTGTACCGTCGGCAGGTGCGCAAGGCACGAACTACTTTTGGAACCATTTAAGCTGCCCGTACATCCACCAGGCGGGGTCCTACTCTTTCCCTAACTTAGTGGCTATGCTAGAACTTAATAGAACTAATTTATAGTTAACCTATCTATTCTCCCCGAGGTTGGGTATTTTAGGGGCCACCCGCCTAAGTCCTTCATGTCCCTATTTGGCCAAGCTGCAACTCATGAAGGATTTTTCACCTACCTAGCTACTGAAAAGCAAAATGTTGGCAAATGAGAAAGTGTTTTTTGGAATTCCTTACTAAGATTTTACGTTACATATTTATTAAATTTTTATACATAATAAGTTCTAGAGTCTGAAGAAAATAAGTGATTGACTTCAAACCCTGGAACTTCAAATACAGAAATTAAAATTTTTTACAATCAAAAAATCATTGCAATCAAAAAATCGAAAATTCACGATTTTCTGTGTGGTAATTCAAACGATTGTCGAATAACTTGACAATCATTATTCAAACCCCACAGAGTGTTTGATTCTCTCATTAAAATTGAGAGAAGGAAACGGACCTATCTAACCTGCTTAAAATTCCCTAAACCTACTTAGAACTAGAACTAGCCCTATGGCCATTGTCGTCACTGTCACGTTAGTTGGTGGTGTTTTAGATGCATGCGCAGTGTCTACGCACCCGATACCTAACTGGACGATATCAGGTCGGCACTAACGTCATGCCACCATGTCAGTCTCTGTTGGTCCGTGTGGGTCACTGTAGTTCGTATTATAGTCTGTCACGTCCTGTCTGCTAAATGATGAAAACAAAAAACATTTATTAAATAAATATGTAATCTTATGTATGAATGAGAGAGGAAAGAAAGAGGAGCAGTGAGAAGGTATGAGTTGATAAAGTAAATAAAGTAAAATTGTTTTTTAATTGTTTGTGGAAGACGCCTAGGTAAAAAATAAAACAAAAAGACTATTAAAAGGATATGCCGTGTAGGCCAAGGGCTCCCAAGAAGCTTTTCGCCTCCTGCCAGAGAGGCTCGTCAGTTGGGTTTAGAATTATTGTTGTTTATGCACGTATGCATCCCGCGAGAGTGCGCCTAAGGCTATCACTCGGAATAAAAACGATTCCATCAGCAAGAAATCAGTAAAATTTTGACAAAATTGTTTCAGAAATAAGAATAAGTTAAATTCACCATACATTTGATGAAGATTGTTTTTAGAAATTCAAATTTATTAAAAAAGGGGGATAAATGATAAAATTCAAACAATAGATTATTTTATGATAATTATTAAGGCTCAGTCAATTTTTATTTTCATCTTTAATTTTGAATTGTTTCCTACCTTAACCATCCTCACTCGTCTATTTATAGCTGTGTACTGTTTCGTATTGCTGTGATTTGTATCCTTATGACATTTCCCTCTATTGTTATACATGTCGTATCGTTGCATCTTGCATCTTTGTGACTTCTTCCTCTGTTATTTTTTTGTTTTCATCCTATTGTAGTATGCATCTTTGTGACTTTATCCTCTGTTGTTTTGTTTTCATCCTGTTGTAGTATACATTAATTTTTCTTTTTTCACTTAATCATTATTTTCCTTATTTTTCCTGTTCACTATTTTGTTTTAAACTTTCAATTTCCACTTATTCATTATTTCCAATGTTTTCCACTGTTTACACTCATTTTATTTATAGTATTTCCCACTTAACACTATATTTTTTTATTTCATTATTTATAATATTTTCCACTTTTCACTATATTATTTTTCATTTCATTATTTAAAATATTTCCCACTTTTCACTATATTATTTCATTATTTTACAATGCTGTTGTCTTCTATATTGAATCTCTACTGACGTTTGGATCTTGTTTTTAGTTCTTTTTATATTGAATTTAAGGATTTCCTCCGATGTCGGTCCTCTTTTCCAACCAATGACTGGTCTCGTGTTACATTAGGTGTTATCAACCACCTTTTTTGTAACCAATCGCATCTGCATATTCTGTACGTGTGTGTCTTTGTCTACATTGTGTGCTGCGCGTCATATGTTGAGGACCATTTTGCGTGTTTTCCTTGTGTGATCCGTAATTGCGTGTTCCGTTATGTACCTTTCCTCTTAATCATTTTTCGGAACTTGTGTTCCGTTGTGTCTCCTGTGTGCATTTTTCTTTTTAAGGAGACAGGGTTTTTATTTTGAAGAAACTCAAATTACCGGATCATGGAATTTTTTATGAATAATAAAGATATATAGGAGGGGGATGGATTGATAGTAAATAGTAGGAGATATAAGAGGGAGATGGGTAGATAGTAAATAGTAAGATGGGAACGAGGTAATGTTATACAATGATAATATCATACATAAAAAATATATATAAATAAAATAAAATAAAATAAGATATGAAATAAATATATATAAAATAAATATACGTAAGATATATTAAAATAAAATAAAATAAAATAAAATTAAATTAAAAATGAGATAATTATAATCGAGAACAATTAGAAATGAGATAATTATAATCGAGAACAATTAAATTAAAATAAAATAAAATAAAAATAAGATAATTATAATCTAATTATATTCTAAGCTGAAAAATACTCTACAATACCTTATTCTACAGAGGGCAATATTGGTGTTGCATTGGAATCACGCAGCGAGACATATTTAATTTTCATATCTCGTGCCGTTCCGCAACGGGTCGTTTAGGGGCACCTTTTGGTGTTTGGACGTGGTGTCACCGCTGGTTTTTATAAATTATTATGCCTACTGCCAGCCGTGACATACTACCGCTCACCAAATGACGCATATTATGCTATCATAGCGCTCATATTTTATATTTATCAATCATGCGAATAATGATTTAACATGTATACATTCGTAAATTTTAACTTTTGCGAATGTAGACAATTGAGATTGTGAGATTGCGTCAACTCACTTATTGATTACTTCCCGTTTTATATGAGCTACTATTGATTATCATAAATATACATCCGAACTGTGGACATTGTACCGTCGGCAGGTGCGCAAGGCACGAACTACTTTTGGAACCATTTAAGCTGCCCGTACATCCACCAGGCGGGGTCCTACTCTTTCCCTAACTTAGTGGCTATGCTAGAACTTAATAGAACTAATTTATAGTTAACCTATCTATTCTCCCCGAGGTTGGGTATTTTAGGGGCCACCCGCCTAAGTCCTTCATGTCCCTATTTGGCCAAGCTGCAACTCATGAAGGATTTTTCACCTACCTAGCTACTGAAAAGCAAAATGTTGGCAAATGAGAAAGTGTTTTTTGGAATTCCTTACTAAGATTTTACGTTACATATTTATTAAATTTTTATACATAATAAGTTCTAGAGTCTGAAGAAAATAAGTGATTGACTTCAAACCCTGGAACTTCAAATACAGAAATTAAAATTTTTTACAATCAAAAAATCATTGCAATCAAAAAATCGAAAATTCACGATTTTCTGTGTGGTAATTCAAACGATTGTCGAATAACTTGACAATCATTATTCAAACCCCACAGAGTGTTTGATTCTCTCATTAAAATTGAGAGAAGGAACTATGGTTGTTTTGTCCTAGCTAGCTTGATTTTAAGGTTTAAAAGAGTGAAAGTGAAGCAATCCTATTACCCTAAGCATATGGTTGGCTTACTATACGGAGTGAGGACAGTTACTGTACTGTTTCTAACTCCTCTTAGGCAACAACCATATTTTCAAAAACTACTTAAAGGAATTACTTAGATACCTCACCTGGATGGCCTGTCAGTCTGTCTTACGTACGTGAAAACAAAAAACCTGACCAGTTGTACCTATAGGTCGCTTTCACCTACAATTGTCACCCCACATATCCAACCTAACTTTTTGGAAATGTCTAGCTAACAGTCTTCCTACTCTATTATGCAAATATATACAATACAAATACGCGGAGATATAATATGCGGGTAAATAAAATAAAAATGAGGTTAACTATGGTTGTTTTGTCCTAGCTAGCTTGATTTTAAGGTTTAAAGGTTTGAGAATTAAGAAATCCTATTTCCCTAAGCATATGGTGTGCTTACTATATGGAGTGAGGACAGTTTGTGTACTGTATCTAACTCCTCTTGGGCAACAACCATATTTTCAAAAAGCTACTTAAAGGAATTACATAGATACCTCACCTGGATGGCCTGTCAGTCTGTCTTTCGTATGTGAAAACAAAAAAGCCTGACCAGTTGTACCTATAGGTCACTTTCACCTGCAATTGTCACCCCACATATCCAACCTAACTTTTGGAAATGTCTAGCTAACAGTCTTCCTTCTCTATTATGCAAATATATACAATACAAATACACGGAGATATAATATGCGGGTTAATAAAAATGAAGATGAGGTTAATAGGTAGTGGTGAGGTTTGAGGGGAAACATTTTTAACATAACATATTGAATCTCTACTGACGTTTGGATCTTGTTTTTAGTTCTTTTTATATTGAATTTAAGGATTTCCTCCGATGTCGGTCCTCTTTTCCAACCAATGACTGGTCTCGTGTTACATTAGGTGTTATCAACCACCTTTTTTGTAACCAATCGCATCTGCATATTCTGTACGTGTGTGTCTTTGTCTACATTGTGTGCTGCGCGTCATATGTTGAGGACCATTTTGCGTGTTTTCCTTGTGTGATCCGTAATTGCGTGTTCCGTTATGTACCTTTCCTCTTAATCATTTTTCGGAACTTGTGTTCCGTTGTGTCTCCTGTGTGCATTTTTCTTTTTAAGGAGACAGGGTTTTTATTTTGAAGAAACTCAAATTACCGGATCATGGAATTTTTTATGAATAATAAAGATATATAGGAGGGGGATGGATTGATAGTAAATAGTAGGAGATATAAGAGGGAGATGGGTAGATAGTAAATAGTAAGATGGGAACGAGGTAATGTTATACAATGATAATATCATACATAAAAAATATATATAAATAAAATAAAATAAAATAAGATATGAAATAAATATATATAAAATAAATATACGTAAGATATATTAAAATAAAATAAAATAAAATAAAATTAAATTAAAAATGAGATAATTATAATCGAGAACAATTAGAAATGAGATAATTATAATCGAGAACAATTAAATTAAAATAAAATAAAATAAAAATAAGATAATTATAATCTAATTATATTCTAAGCTGAAAAATACTCTACAATACCTTATTCTACAGAGGGCAATATTGGTGTTGCATTGGAATCACGCAGCGAGACATATTTAATTTTCATATCTCGTGCCGTTCCGCAACGGGTCGTTTAGGGGCACCTTTTGGTGTTTGGACGTGGTGTCACCGCTGGTTTTTATAAATTATTATGCCTACTGCCAGCCGTGACATACTACCGCTCACCAAATGACGCATATTATGCTATCATAGCGCTCATATTTTAAATTTATCAATCATGCGAATAGTGATTTAACATGTATACATTCGCAAATTTTAACTTTTGCGAATGTAGACAATTGAGATTGTGAGATTGCGTCAACTCACTTATTGATTACTTCCCGTTTTATATGAGCTACTATTGATTATCATAAATATACATCCGAACTGTGGACATTGTACCGTCGGCAGGTGCGCAAGGCACGAACTACTTTTGGAACCATTTAAGCTGCCCGTACATCCACCAGGCGGGGTCCTACTCTTTCCCTAACTTAGTGGCTATGCTAGAACTTAATAGAACTAATTTATAGTTAACCTATCTATTCTCCCCGAGGTTGGGTATTTTAGGGGCCACCCGCCTAAGTCCTTCATGTCCCTATTTGGCCAAGCTGCAACTCATGAAGGATTTTTCACCTACCTAGCTACTGAAAAGCAAAATGTTGGCAAATGAGAAAGTGTTTTTTGGAATTCCTTACTAAGATTTTACGTTACATATTTATTAAATTTTTATACATAATAAGTTCTAGAGTCTGAAGAAAATAAGTGATTGACTTCAAACCCTGGAACTTCAAATACAGAAATTAAAATTTTTTACAATCAAAAAATCATTGCAATCAAAAAATCGAAAATTCACGATTTTCTGTGTGGTAATTCAAACGATTGTCGAATAACTTGACAATCATTATTCAAACCCCACAGAGTGTTTGATTCTCTCATTAAAATTGAGAGAAGGAACTATGGTTGTTTTGTCCTAGCTAGCTTGATTTTAAGGTTTAAAAGAGTGAAAGTGAAGCAATCCTATTACCCTAAGCATATGGTTGGCTTACTATACGGAGTGAGGACAGTTACTGTACTGTTTCTAACTCCTCTTAGGCAACAACCATATTTTCAAAAACTACTTAAAGGAATTACTTAGATACCTCACCTGGATGGCCTGTCAGTCTGTCTTACGTACGTGAAAACAAAAAACCTGACCAGTTGTACCTATAGGTCGCTTTCACCTACAATTGTCACCCCACATATCCAACCTAACTTTTTGGAAATGTCTAGCTAACAGTCTTCCTACTCTATTATGCAAATATATACAATACAAATACGCGGAGATATAATATGCGGGTAAATAAAATAAAAATGAGGTTAACTATGGTTGTTTTGTCCTAGCTAGCTTGATTTTAAGGTTTAAAGGTTTGAGAATTAAGAAATCCTATTTCCCTAAGCATATGGTGTGCTTACTATATGGAGTGAGGACAGTTTGTGTACTGTATCTAACTCCTCTTGGGCAACAACCATATTTTCAAAAAGCTACTTAAAGGAATTACATAGATACCTCACCTGGATGGCCTGTCAGTCTGTCTTTCGTATGTGAAAACAAAAAAGCCTGACCAGTTGTACCTATAGGTCACTTTCACCTGCAATTGTCACCCCACATATCCAACCTAACTTTTGGAAATGTCTAGCTAACAGTCTTCCTTCTCTATTATGCAAATATATACAATACAAATACACGGAGATATAATATGCGGGTTAATAAAAATGAAGATGAGGTTAATAGGTAGTGGTGAGGTTTGAGGGGAAACATTTTTAACATAATGGGATAAAAGAAAGGGATAATTTGTTAAGACGGGAAGAATGTAAAAATATTGGAGAAGATGCAGACCAGAAAAGTTTCATAGATTAGATTTTAGTGAATTTATTTAAATATTAAATGAAAGATAGAAGGGTTTAATAACAAAGATTTAATTAGGGGAAACGAAAGTGAAAAAATTGGAAAGAGTAAATGAAACTTAAAAGGTAGGGACGAGAGAAAGAATGATATCTGACTTACAATAAACACCAAACCTGAAGTTGAAAACATAGCTTAAGGTTGAAATTAAATGAGAAATAACAAAGGGAGAATAAAGAAATAGATTGAAAATAAAGCAGAAAACGAACATGTAGATAAAAAATAGAATAATACTAAGTAAAGGCAAAAATAGCAAATTTTTGAAAATAGAAATAGGGAAGAACAGAGTTTTGAAAACAAAAACCAAAACCAAAAAAACAAAAAAACAAAAAACGCATACATATATGTCTGGGTACGCATCCAGATTCACACATACTTGCAAATACAAAAATAACCACACAGCCATTCGTACACAACACTTGAATTCACACAAACTTGTAAAGCACTAACCCTTTCATTTACAAATACAGGCAAATGTTCAAACCACTATACATGCAGATGCGTATAATCAGGCATATATGCAACATCACTAAAGGACAAGCAATGTGTATGGAGACGCCTATGTAACAAAAACAACAAACAAATTATTATATTTAAATCTATATATTTATTTATTATATGCCGTGCAGGCCTAGGGCTTTCCAAGAAGCTTTTCGCCTCCTGCCAGAGAGGCTCATCAGTTGGATTTATTTAAATGTGTTATTTTAATGCACGTATGCATCTTACGAGAGTGCGCATAAGGCAATCACTCAGAATGATATAGAATGAGGTGAAAAATTTCAGTTTTCCAAAAGTAAAGTATATTCAACATGTTCAATAAAAATTCAGAAAAAATTATTCCTAAAAATTCGTATTTAATAAGAATTCGGGTAACAAAATAAAAAATAAACAAATAAAAATATAAAAGTAAAAAATAAAAAATAAAAAATTAAAAAATTAAAATGAATGTAAAAATGAATGGCAAATGGTTAATTCCTACCTTTTGTGCCGCAGCTGGTGGTAAAACCTCAGCATTTAGGTCGGACACCCACTTTCCGACGCTGCATCTTTGTAAACACCCCCGCTTCAGCAATATTGGTAAGTTGATTTATAACTATTTCCATTCGTTTGACGATATTTATAAGCTTATTTTCCACTATTTTAAACGAAGAAAGGTTGACGACGAGTTTGAAAGGCTAAAAAGGCGGACGCGCAGCGGCCATCGCCGAAAGTGGGAAAATATGTTAATACGATGAGAATCCTGGGATGGGACAAACCGTGGGTAGGTTTGTGCAAAGAGACACCCCCTGAAACCTAAAAATCGGGGCTTTTTACAAAACACAAATTGGTGTTAGTAAAATACACTCCTTTGTTGAATATTATGAAGGAGAGTTGTTATTGATTCTAAAAGCCAAAAAACAAATAAAGATAAAACAGTAAAAGAAGCAAAAATATACCCAGACGTTTTTTTATACTAAGAAGAAACAAACTTTGTAAATTGAGAATTTGTCTTGATGTGGTATTGTAAAAAGTAAAAGAAGAAGAAAAGGTCAAAAAGTTTATGTGATAATGTAAGATAATGCAGTAAAATAGAAAAATAAGTTAAAGATTTGTCTTAGAGTAAGATTGTACCTGATTTGTATGAGAATATAAAGAAATAAATAAAGATAATACGGTAAAAAGAGCAAAAATAAACCCAGAGGTTTTTTTATACTAAGAAGACACAAAATTTTGTAAATTGAGAATTTGTCTTGAAGTGGTATTGTAAAAAGTAAAAGAAGAAGAAAAGGTCAAAAAGTTTATGTGATAATGTAAGATAATGCAGTAAAATAGAGAAATAAGTTAAAGATTTGTCTTAGAGTAAGATTGTACCTGATTTGTATGAGAATATAAAGAAATAAATAAAGATAATACGGTAAAAAGAGCAAAAATAAACCCAGAGGTTTTTTTATACTAAGAAGACACAAAATTTTGTAAATTGAGAATTTGTTTTGAAGTGGTATTGTAAAAAATAAAAAAGGAAAAAAAGGTCAAAAAGTTTATGTGATAATGCAAGGTAATGCGGTAAATAGAAAAATAAATGGAAGATTTGTCTTAGAGTAAGATTGTAACTTAATACTTGATTGTCTCTCGGTCTGAGATGCACAAAGGGACAAGTGGAATAAAGTAAGAAAACACAAAAACGTTATATTAGAATATAATAAAATAAATAAAGATAGAAGCGTGTAAAAAACAAGTGGAAAGAGCAAGCTAAAAGCGAGGGTTTTTTAAGAGGAGACAGCAGAAATAGACGATAAAAAAATGGGAGTGGCAGAGAATGAAAACAAGAAAGGAGGCGAAAGTGAGGTGCAAATGACATGTGATAGGATTATGAATGATATTAGGGGTGAAGATATAAAACATACAACGAAGAAAAAAGGGGGAAGGAGGTAGATGGTGAGGAAGGGAAGGGGCAATTGTTAGTTAGTGTTTAGAGTAAGGAAATAAAATACTGCATATACATGACGACGAGTTAATGCTTATATATGGATATTTAAGTCTTATATGAAAAAATAACATACATAATGTACTTAATTTAACCCGTTATCTTGAGGTACCAGACAGTCATTTAGTATACCATAATCCAGGCTCAAGAAGGTCATAGACATATTTTGATTACTCATACAGATGATATACAATATATATACCTGACAATGTATAGGTTTTTGATTTGTCATAACGGACATAGAGAAACCCGCAATTCACTTGGATTGGTGGACCACCGCGCTTCTCGACGTCTCAGTAGACAGTATACTTGGCTTGTTTTATTCTTAAGGTTTTATTTGGCTAAATGTGATACTTTTACTATAACTTAATATATAAATACGAGGAGGGTTGGGTGCCTAACTAAGCTCATAAAGTAGAAGGTAAAGGTATAAAGAGGAGTCGCCCCAGGTACACGTTTTATGTTTGTGACCCGTGGACGAGTCGACCAACACCCACCCCTCTTCACAAGCTATCATTCCAGTTTTTCCCGAGGTCCCCTCCAGAGCCGAAGGATGCGTATCCCCCTGAACAATCCAGCCTCAGAGCCGTTGAAACATCCTTATCCTATAATTTTTGGGACCAAGTGGCTCCAGGGTAAGCTGATGTTACGTATCCCGCGGAAGGAAGGTCCGCAGGGACCTCACCCAAACAAACACCTGGAGGAGGAGGTACAGGAAAAACATGGTTTGTCGATCCTCCACGCGACGATCCACAGATCACCAGCTATTAGGCGCATTAATGTGTCGACAACGCTTCAGATACGTGACAAGAAAATCCCCCCAGTTCTATAAGAAGGGGTCTTATTATGGGCAAAAACCTCACAACGTACTCACGAAGTCCTCCATTATGAAAGATATCGGCCATCTCTCCTGGGGAATGGAGGAGTTTTTACACCTGCCTAAGCTAGACGCTAGATTTTGAACAGAAACTATGGTTGTTTTGTCCTAGCTAGCTTGATTTTAAGGTTTAAAAGAGTGAAAGTGAAGCAATCCTATTACCCTAAGCATATGGTTGGCTTACTATACGGAGTGAGGACAGTTACTGTACTGTTTCTAACTCCTCTTAGGCAACAACCATATTTTCAAAAACTACTTAAAGGAATTACTTAGATACCTCACCTGGATGGCCTGTCAGTCTGTCTTACGTACGTGAAAACAAAAAACCTGACCAGTTGTACCTATAGGTCGCTTTCACCTACAATTGTCACCCCACATATCCAACCTAACTTTTTGGAAATGTCTAGCTAACAGTCTTCCTACTCTATTATGCAAATATATACAATACAAATACGCGGAGATATAATATGCGGGTAAATAAAATAAAAATGAGGTTAACTATGGTTGTTTTGTCCTAGCTAGCTTGATTTTAAGGTTTAAAGGTTTGAGAATTAAGAAATCCTATTTCCCTAAGCATATGGTGTGCTTACTATATGGAGTGAGGACAGTTTGTGTACTGTATCTAACTCCTCTTGGGCAACAACCATATTTTCAAAAAGCTACTTAAAGGAATTACATAGATACCTCACCTGGATGGCCTGTCAGTCTGTCTTTCGTATGTGAAAACAAAAAAGCCTGACCAGTTGTACCTATAGGTCACTTTCACCTGCAATTGTCACCCCACATATCCAAACTAACTTTTGGAAATGTCTAGCTAACAGTCTTCCTTCTCTATTATGCAAATATATACAATACAAATACACGGAGATATAATATGCGGGTTAATAAAAATGAAGATGAGGTTAATAGGTAGTGGTGAGGTTTGAGGGGAAACATTTTTAACATAATGGGATAAAAGAAAGGGATAATTTGTTAAGACGGGAAGAATGTAAAAATATTGGAGAAGATGCAGACCAGAAAAGTTTCATAAATTAGATTTTAGTGAATTTATTTAAATATTAAATGAAAGATAGAAGGGTTTAATAACAAAGATTTAATTAGGGGAAACGAAAGTGAAAAAATTGGAAAGAGTAAATGAAACTTAAAAGGTAGGGACGAGAGAAAGAATGATATCTGACTTACAATAAACACCAAACCTGAAGTTGAAAACATAGCTTAAGGTTGAAATTAAATGAGAAATAACAAAGGGAGAATAAAGAAATAGATTGAAAATAAAGCAGAAAACGAACATGTAGATAAAAAATAGAATAATACTAAGTAAAGGCAAAAATAGCAAATTTTTGAAAATAGAAATAGGGAAGAACAGAGTTTTGAAAACAAAAACCAAAACCAAAAAAACAAAAAAACAAAAAACGCATACATATATGTCTGGGTACGCATCCAGATTCACACATACTTGCAAATACAAAAATAACCACACAGCCATTCGTACACAACACTTGAATTCACACAAACTTGTAAAGCACTAACCCTTTCATTTACAAATACAGGCAAATGTTCAAACCACTATACATGCAGATGCGTATAATCAGGCATATATGCAACATCACTAAAGGACAAGCAATGTGTATGGAGACGCCTAAGTAACAAAAACAACAAACAAATTATTATATTTAAATCTATATATTTATTTATTATATGCCGTGCAGGCCTAGGGCTTTCCAAGAAGCTTTTCGCCTCCTGCCAGAGAGGCTCATCAGTTGGATTTATTTAAATGTGTTATTTTAATGCACGTATGCATCTTACGAGAGTGCGCATAAGGCAATCACTCAGAATGATATAGAATGAGGTGAAAAATTTCAGTTTTCCAAAAGTAAAGTATATTCAACATGTTCAATAAAAATTCAGAAAAAATTATTCCTAAAAATTCGTATTTAATAAGAATTCGGGTAACAAAATAAAAAATAAACAAATAAAAATATAAAAGTAAAAAATAAAAAATAAAAAATTAAAAAATTAAAATGAATGTAAAAATGAATGGCAAATGGTTAATTCCTACCTTTTGTGCCGCAGCTGGTGGTAAAACCTCAGCATTTAGGTCGGACACCCACTTTCCGACGCTGCATCTTTGTAAACACCCCCGCTTCAGCAATATTGGTAAGTTGATTTATAACTATTTCCATTCGTTTGACGATATTTATAAGCTTATTTTCCACTATTTTAAACAAAGAAAGGTTGACGACGAGTTTGAAAGGCTAAAAAGGCGGACGCGCAGCGGCCATCGCCGAAAGTGGGAAAATATGTTAATACGATGAGAATCCTGGGATGGGACAAACCGTGGGTAGGTTTGTGCAAAGAGACACCCCCTGAAACCTAAAAATCGGGGCTTTTTACAAAACACAAATTGGTGTTAGTAAAATACACTCCTTTGTTGAATATTATGAAGGAGAGTTGTTATTGATTCTAAAAGCCAAAAAACAAATAAAGATAAAACAGTAAAAGAAGCAAAAATATACCCAGACGTTTTTTTATACTAAGAAGAAACAAACTTTGTAAATTGAGAATTTGTCTTGATGTGGTATTGTAAAAAGTAAAAGAAGAAGAAAAGGTCAAAAAGTTTATGTGATAATGTAAGATAATGCAGTAAAATAGAAAAATAAGTTAAAGATTTGTCTTAGAGTAAGATTGTACCTGATTTGTATGAGAATATAAAGAAATAAATAAAGATAATACGGTAAAAAGAGCAAAAATAAACCCAGAGGTTTTTTTATACTAAGAAGACACAAAATTTTGTAAATTGAGAATTTGTCTTGAAGTGGTATTGTAAAAAGTAAAAGAAGAAGAAAAGGTCAAAAAGTTTATGTGATAATGTAAGATAATGCAGTAAAATAGAGAAATAAGTTAAAGATTTGTCTTAGAGTAAGATTGTACCTGATTTGTATGAGAATATAAAGAAATAAATAAAGATAATACGGTAAAAAGAGCAAAAATAAACTCAGAGGTTTTTTTATACTAAGAAGACACAAAATTTTGTAAATTGAGAATTTGTTTTGAAGTGGTATTGTAAAAAATAAAAAAGGAAAAAAAGGTCAAAAAGTTTATGTGATAATGCAAGGTAATGCGGTAAATAGAAAAATAAATGGAAGATTTGTCTTAGAGTAAGATTGTAACTTAATACTTGATTGTCTCTCGGTCTGAGATGCACAAAGGGACAAGTGGAATAAAGTAAGAAAACACAAAAACGTTATATTAGAATATAATAAAATAAATAAAGATAGAAGCGTGTAAAAAACAAGTGGAAAGAGCAAGCTAAAAGCGAGGGTTTTTTAAGAGGAGACAGCAGAAATAGACGATAAAAAAATGGGAGTGGCAGAGAATGAAAACAAGAAAGGAGGCGAAAGTGAGGTGCAAATGACATGTGATAGGATTATGAATGATATTAGGGGTGAAGATATAAAACATACAACGAAGAAAAAAGGGGGAAGGAGGTAGATGGTGAGGAAGGGAAGGGGCAATTGTTAGTTAGTGTTTAGAGTAAGGAAATAAAATACTGCATATACATGACGACGAGTTAATGCTTATATATGGATATTTAAGTCTTATATGAAAAAATAACATACATAATGTACTTAATTTAACCCGTTATCTTGAGGTACCAGACAGTCATTTAGTATACCATAATCCAGGCTCAAGAAGGTCATAGACATATTTTGATTACTCATACAGATGATATACAATATATATACCTGACAATGTATAGGTTTTTGATTTGTCATAACGGACATAGAGAAACCCGCAATTCACTTGGATTGGTGGACCACCGCGCTTCTCGACGTCTCAGTAGACAGTATACTTGGCTTGTTTTATTCTTAAGGTTTTATTTGGCTAAATGTGATACTTTTACTATAACTTAATATATAAATACGAGGAGGGTTGGGTGCCTAACTAAGCTCATAAAGTAGAAGGTAAAGGTATAAAGAGGAGTCGCCCCAGGTACACGTTTTATGTTTGTGACCCGTGGACGAGTCGACCAACACCCATAGAAAATGTAAGTTTAGATTTCGTTTTCCCTATCTATGATTCTACGTTAATCTTTAGTTGTATTAATTTAATTAAGTTTATATATAGTTTTGTCTTAAAGTTTGAAGTTAGAAAATTAAATAATTCTTTTTCAAACCTTAAGCCAATAGTTAAAATTAAATCTTAAGTAATGGAAAAATCAAGATCTCAAGCAAGCAATCTCTATGTGGTAACTTGAAAAGACCAGCGATGACTTTGCTAGTGTTTTCAAAGGAACCCCATAGAGTTATGAAGTTTTCATTAAAAACTTCTAAAAAATGGCCCTAATCTAACCTGCCTACAATTCCCTACCCTACTTAAACTAAACTAGCCCTACGGCCATAGTCGTCACTGTCACGTCCGTTTTGAGGCTATTTTGCAAACCTTGCTGAGGGACACCGGAAGCCTACGGTTTATATGGTTCCGGGCCGACCGCACTGGTTTACACCTCGTCTCGGTTCGTATATCTTTGTCCAGTCCTGTCTTCTATATAACAATTAAAAACAATTTCAAATAAATTAATCGTTGAAATTTTTAATCGTTGAAATTTTTTAAGTGGTGAAGACACAAAGGAAAAGGAGATATCACAAGCCGTTTTCGCTCTTATTGAAGACGCCTAGGTAACAAACAAAACAAAAAAGCAACGTTTAGTTATAATAATTGCCGTGCAGGCCGTGGGCATCCCAATAAGCTTTTCGCCTCCTGCCAGAGAGGCTCATCAGTTGGGTTTCCGAAAATAAGTCTGTATATTTTGCACGTATGCATCCTATTGGAGTGAGCATAAGGCTTTACACTCCGAATATGTAAGTATAGTTTTCGTTTTTCCTATCTATGAATCTACGTTACTTTTTTGTTGTAATAATTTAATTAATTTATATATTTTTGCCTTAAAGTTTGAAGTTAGAAATTAAATAATTCTATTTCAAACCTTAAGCCAATAGTTAAAATTAAATCTTAAGTAATGGAAAGATCAAGAATCAAGCAAGCAATCTCTATGTGGTAACCTGAAAGACCAGCGATGACTTTGCTAGTCTTTTCAAAGGAACCCCACAGAGTTATGAAGTTTTCATTAAAAACTTCTAAAAAATGGCCCTAATCTAACCTGCCTACAATTCCCTACTCTACTTAAACTAAACTAGCCCTACGGCCATAGTCGTCACTGTCACGTCCGTTTTGAGGCTATTTTGCAAACCTTGCTGAGGGACACCGGAAGCCTACGGTTTATATGGTTCCGGGCCGACCGCACTGGTTTACACCTCGTCTCGGTTCGTATATCTTTGTCCAGTCCTGTCTTCTATATAACAATTAAAAACAATTTCAAATAAATTAATCGTGAAGACACAAAGGAAAAGGAGGGATCACAAGCCGTTTTCGCTCTTATTGAGGACGCCTAGGTAACAAACAAAACAAAAAAGCAACGTTTAGCTATAATCATTGCCGTGCAGGCCGTGGGCATCCCAATAAGCTTTTCGCCTCCTGCCAGAGAGGCTCATCAGTTGGGTTTCCGAAAATAAGTCTGTATATTTTGCACGTATGCATCCTATTGGAGTGAGCATAAGGCTTTACACTCCGAAGAAAATATGCAAAGGTATGTAGAAATTTTTTAGAAAATAGAGTGAGATTTTTGTTCAAAAATTTCCAAGTGGTTTTGGAGACTAACATCGTTTTCAATCACAAGTTTTGTATAAATATAGATATAAACATAAATATAAATATAAGTATAAATATAAACATAAACATAAATATACATAAAAATAAAGATATAAATATAAATATAAACATAAATATAAATACAAATATAAATATAAACATAAATATAAATATAAATATAAACATAAATATAAATATAAATAAAAACATAAACATAAATATAAATATAAATATAAATATAAATATAAATATAAATATAAATATAAACATAAATATAAATATAAATATAAATATAAATATAAATATAAATATAAATATAAATATAAATATAAATATAAATATAAATATAAATATAAATATAAATATAAATATAAATATAAATATAAATATAAATATAAATATAAATATAAATATAAATATAAACATAAATATAAATATAAATATAAACATAAATATAAATATAAATATAAATATAAATATAAATATAAATATAAATATAAATATAAATATAAATATAAATATAAATACAAATATAAACATAAATATAAATATAAATATAAATATAAATATAAATATAAATATAAATTTAAATATAAATATAAACATAAATATAAATATAAATATAAATATAAATATAAATATAAATATAAATATAAATATAAATATAAATATAAATATAACCATAAATATAAATAGAAATATAAACATAAATATAAATATAGACATATAGACATAAATATAAATATAGACATAGATATAAATATAGACATAAATATAGACCTATGTGAATGCGCTTAAAAACTAGGCTTCCAATACTCTACAATATCTTAGAAACTACTTATTGCTAATGCTCTGGAGGTTTGACGAGGTATAACTCGTGACGACCGGAGCATGGTAATAGGGGCACCTCCTGTATGTTTGGGATACGCCATCATCGCCGGCTCCGACACTGCAATACGCAATGTATTTAGTAACGCAGCCGATAACACAATAGCACATCGCCGCACACCAGTATGACGTATGTTATTGCTTCATGAGTGCCCATATAATGTAAAAAATTGTAACTTTTTTGTTTTATCTATTAGTATACTTTTTTGTTTTATCTATTAGTATACTTTCGAAACTTGAAAATTGGAATTAACTATCCACGTTCAAGCCTCGAAAGTTTGGAAGTTTCTGTTAAGAACTTCAAAAAATTTTTGTATTAAAATGTATTAAAAATATATTAAAATATATTAAAATATATTAAAATATATGGGCTATAAACATGGGCAATTACAACGTATGAATGTGGATATAGTCATTAGGACAGGTACGCGAGGTACTTTCACATTAAGCAGCCTTTCTGACCATCCACCAGACAGGGTCCTGGCTAACCTGCTTACTTTGATTAAATAATCTATCTCTTCTCCCCGAGACTGGGTATGTAGGGGCAACCCCCACTTAAGTTCCCCAAGTCCCTAAAATAGTGGCCGAACTGCAAATCGTGGGGAATTTCTCACCTACCTAGCTAAGAAAATTCAACAACAAGCCATAGAATATGTAAGTATAGTTTTCGTTTTTCCTATCTATGAATCTACGTTACTTTTTTGTTGTAATAATTTAATTAATTTATATATTTTTGCCTTAAAGTTTGAAGTTAGAAATTAAATAATTCTATTTCAAACCTTAAGCCAATAGTTAAAATTAAATCTTAAGTAATGGAAAGATCAAGAATCAAGCAAGCAATCTCTATGTGGTAACCTGAAAGACCAGCGATGACTTTGCTAGTCTTTTCAAAGGAACCCCACAGAGTTATGAAGTTTTCATTAAAAACTTCTAAAAAATGGCCCTAATCTAACCTGCCTACAATTCCCTACTCTACTTAAACTAAACTAGCCCTACGGCCATAGTCGTCACTGTCACGTCCGTTTTGAGGCTATTTTGCAAACCTTGCTGAGGGACACCGGAAGCCTACGGTTTATATGGTTCCGGGCCGACCGCACTGGTTTACACCTCGTCTCGGTTCGTATATCTTTGTCCAGTCCTGTCTTCTATATAACAATTAAAAACAATTTCAAATAAATTAATCGTGAAGACACAAAGGAAAAGGAGGGATCACAAGCCGTTTTCGCTCTTATTGAGGACGCCTAGGTAACAAACAAAACAAAAAAGCAACGTTTAGCTATAATCATTGCCGTGCAGGCCGTGGGCATCCCAATAAGCTTTTCGCCTCCTGCCAGAGAGGCTCATCAGTTGGGTTTCCGAAAATAAGTCTGTATATTTTGCACGTATGCATCCTATTGGAGTGAGCATAAGGCTTTACACTCCGAAGAAAATATGCAAAGGTATGTAGAAATTTTTTAGAAAATAGAGTGAGATTTTTGTTCAAAAATTTCCAAGTGGTTTTGGAGACTAACATCGTTTTCAATCACAAGTTTTGTATAAATATAGATATAAACATAAATATAAATATAAGTATAAATATAAACATAAACATAAATATACATAAAAATAAAGATATAAATATAAATATAAACATAAATATAAATACAAATATAAATATAAACATAAATATAAATATAAATATAAACATAAATATAAATATAAATAAAAACATAAACATAAATATAAATATAAATATAAATATAAATATAAATATAAATATAAATATAAACATAAATATAAATATAAATATAAATATAAATATAAATATAAATATAAATATAAATATAAATATAAATATAAATATAAATATAAATATAAATATAAATATAAATATAAATATAAATATAAATATAAATATAAATATAAATATAAACATAAATATAAATATAAATATAAACATAAATATAAATATAAATATAAATATAAATATAAATATAAATATAAATATAAATATAAATATAAATATAAATATAAATATAAATATAAATACAAATATAAACATAAATATAAATGTAAATATAAATATAAATATAAATATAAATATAAATTTAAATATAAATATAAACATAAATATAAATATAAATATAAATATAAATATAAATATAAATATAAATATAAATATAAATATAAATATAAATATAACCATAAATATAAATAGAAATATAAACATAAATATAAATATAGACATATAGACATAAATATAAATATAGACATAGATATAAATATAGACATAAATATAGACCTATGTGAATGCGCTTAAAAACTAGGCTTCCAATACTCTACAATATCTTAGAAACTACTTATTGCTAATGCTCTGGAGGTTTGACGAGGTATAACTCGTGACGACCGGAGCATGGTAATAGGGGCACCTCCTGTATGTTTGGGATACGCCATCATCGCCGGCTCCGACACTGCAATACGCAATGTATTTAGTAACGCAGCCGATAACACAATAGCACATCGCCGCACACCAGTATGACGTATGTTATTGCTTCATGAGTGCCCATATAATGTAAAAAATTGTAACTTTTTTGTTTTATCTATTAGTATACTTTTTTGTTTTATCTATTAGTATACTTTCGAAACTTGAAAATTGGAATTAACTATCCACGTTCAAGCCTCGAAAGTTTGGAAGTTTCTGTTAAGAACTTCAAAAAATTTTTGTATTAAAATGTATTAAAAATATATTAAAATATATTAAAATATATTAAAATATATGGGTTATAAACATGGGCAATTACAACGTATGAATGTGGATATAGTCATTAGGACAGGTACGCGAGGTACTTTCACATTAAGCAGCCTTTCTGACCATCCACCAGACAGGGTCCTGGCTAACCTGCTTACTTTGATTAAATAATCTATCTCTTCTCCCCGAGACTGGGTATGTAGGGGCAACCCCCACTTAAGTTCCCCAAGTCCCTAAAATAGTGGCCGAACTGCAAATCGTGGGGAATTTCTCACCTACCTAGCTAAGAAAATTCAACAACAAGCCATAGAATATGTAAGTATAGTTTTCGTTTTTCCTATCTATGAATCTACGTTACTTTTTTGTTGTAATAATTTAATTAATTTATATATTTTTGCCTTAAAGTTTGAAGTTAGAAATTAAATAATTCTATTTCAAACCTTAAGCCAATAGTTAAAATTAAATCTTAAGTAATGGAAAGATCAAGAATCAAGCAAGCAATCTCTATGTGGTAACCTGAAAGACCAGCGATGACTTTGCTAGTCTTTTCAAAGGAACCCCACAGAGTTATGAAGTTTTCATTAAAAACTTCTAAAAAATGGCCCTAATCTAACCTGCCTACAATTCCCTACTCTACTTAAACTAAACTAGCCCTACGGCCATAGTCGTCACTGTCACGTCCGTTTTGAGGCTATTTTGCAAACCTTGCTGAGGGACACCGGAAGCCTACGGTTTATATGGTTCCGGGCCGACCGCACTGGTTTACACCTCGTCTCGGTTCGTATATCTTTGTCCAGTCCTGTCTTCTATATAACAATTAAAAACAATTTCAAATAAATTAATCGTGAAGACACAAAGGAAAAGGAGGGATCACAAGCCGTTTTCGCTCTTATTGAGGACGCCTAGGTAACAAACAAAACAAAAAAGCAACGTTTAGCTATAATCATTGCCGTGCAGGCCGTGGGCATCCCAATAAGCTTTTCGCCTCCTGCCAGAGAGGCTCATCAGTTGGGTTTCCGAAAATAAGTCTGTATATTTTGCACGTATGCATCCTATTGGAGTGAGCATAAGGCTTTACACTCCGAAGAAAATATGCAAAGGTATGTAGAAATTTTTTAGAAAATAGAGTGAGATTTTTGTTCAAAAATTTCCAAGTGGTTTTGGAGACTAACATCGTTTTCAATCACAAGTTTTGTATAAATATAGATATAAACATAAATATAAATATAAGTATAAATATAAACATAAACATAAATATACATAAAAATAAAGATATAAATATAAATATAAACATAAATATAAATACAAATATAAATATAAACATAAATATAAATATAAATATAAACATAAATATAAATATAAATAAAAACATAAAACATAAACATAAATATAAATATAAATATAAATATAAATATAAATATAAATATAAACATAAATATAAATATAAATATAAATATAAATATAAATATAAATATAAATATAAATATAAATATAAATATAAATATAAATATAAATATAAATATAAATATAAATATAAATATAAATATAAATATAAATATAAATATAAATATAAATATAAATATAAATATAAATATAAACATAAATATAAATATAAATATATAAGTATAGTTTTCGTTTTTCCTATCTATGAATCTACGTTACTTTTTGTTGTATTAATTTAATTAATTTATATATTTTTTGCCTTAAAGTTTGAAGTTAGAAATTAAATAATTCTATTTCAAACCTTAAGCCAATAGTTAAAATTAAATCTTAAGTAATGGAAAAATCAAGATCTCAAGCAAGCAATCTCTATGTGGTAACTTGAAAGACCAGCGATGACTTTGCTAGTCTTTTCAAAGGAACCCCATAGAGTTATGAAGTTTTCATTAAAAACTTCTAAAAAATGGCCCTAATCTAACCTGCCTACAATTCCCTACCCTACTTAAACTAAACTATAGAATATGTAAGTATAGTTTTCGTTTTTCCTATCTATGAATCTACGTTACTTTTTTGTTGTAATAATTTAATTAATTTATATATTTTTTGCCTTAAAGTTTGAAGTTAGAAATTAAATAATTCTATTTCAATCCTTAAGCCAATAGTTAAAATTAAATCTTAAGTAATGGAAAAATCAAGAATCAAGCAAGCAAAATCTATGTGGTAACTTGAAAGACCAGCGATGACTTTGCTAGTCTTTTCAAAGGAACCCCACAGAGTTATGAAGTTTTCATTAAAAACTTCTAAAAAATGGCCCTAATCTAACCTGCCTACAATTCCCTACTCTACTTAAACTAAACTAGCCCTACGGCCATAGTCGTCACTGTCACGTCCGTTTTGAGGCTATTTTGCAAACCTTGCTGAGGGACACCGGAAGCCTACGGTTTATATGGTTCCGGGCCGACCGCACTGGTTTACACCTCGTCTCGGTTCGTATATCTTTGTCCAGTCCTGTCTTCTATATAACAATTAAAAACAATTTCAAATAAATTAATCGTGAAGACACAAAGGAAAAGGAGGGATCACAAGCCGTTTTCGCTCTTATTGAGGACGCCTAGGTAACAAACAAAACAAAAAAGCAACGTTTAGCTATAATCATTGCCGTGCAGGCCGTGGGCATCCCAATAAGCTTTTCGCCTCCTGCCAGAGAGGCTCATCAGTTGGGTTTCCGAAAATAAGTCTGTATATTTTGCACGTATGCATCCTATTGGAGTGAGCATAAGGCTTTACACTCCGAAGAAAATATGCAAAGGTATGTAGAAATTTTTTAGAAAATAGAGTGAGATTTTTGTTCAAAAATTTCCAAGTGGTTTTGGAGACTAACATCGTTTTCAATCACAAGTTTTGTATAAATATAGATATAAACATAAATATAAATATAAGTATAAATATAAACATAAACATAAATATACATAAAAATAAAGATATAAATATAAATATAAACATAAATATAAATACAAATATAAATATAAACATAAATATAAATATAAATATAAACATAAATATAAATATAAATAAAAACATAAACATAAATATAAATATAAATATAAATATAAATATAAATATAAATATAAATATAAACATAAATATAAATATAAATATAAATATAAATATAAATATAAATATAAATATAAATATAAATATAAATATAAATATAAATATAAATATAAATATAAATATAAATATAAATATAAATATAAATATAAATATAAATATAAATATAAATATAAATATAAACATAAATATAAATATAAATATAAACATAAATATAAATATAAATATAAATATAAATATAAATATAAATATAAATATAAATATAAATATAAATATAAATATAAATATAAATATAAATATAAATACAAATATAAACATAAATATAAATGTAAATATAAATATAAATATAAATATAAATATAAATTTAAATATAAATATAAACATAAATATAAATATAAATATAAATATAAATATAAATATAAATATAAATATAAATATAAATATAAATATAAATATAAATATAACCATAAATATAAATAGAAATATAAACATAAATATAAATATAGACATATAGACATAAATATAAATATAGACATAGATATAAATATAGACATAAATATAGACCTATGTGAATGCGCTTAAAAACTAGGCTTCCAATACTCTACAATATCTTAGAAACTACTTATTGCTAATGCTCTGGAGGTTTGACGAGGTATAACTCGTGACGACCGGAGCATGGTAATAGGGGCACCTCCTGTATGTTTGGGATACGCCATCATCGCCGGCTCCGACACTGCAATACGCAATGTATTTAGTAACGCAGCCGATAACACAATAGCACATCGCCGCACACCAGTATGACGTATGTTATTGCTTCATGAGTGCCCATATAATGTAAAAAATTGTAACTTTTTTGTTTTATCTATTAGTATACTTTTTTGTTTTATCTATTAGTATACTTTCGAAACTTGAAAATTGGAATTAACTATCCACGTTCAAGCCTCGAAAGTTTGGAAGTTTCTGTTAAGAACTTCAAAAAATTTTTGTATTAAAATGTATTAAAAATATATTAAAATATATTAAAATATATTAAAATATATGGGTTATAAACATGGGCAATTACAACGTATGAATGTGGATATAGTCATTAGGACAGGTACGCGAGGTACTTTCACATTAAGCAGCCTTTCTGACCATCCACCAGACAGGGTCCTGGCTAACCTGCTTACTTTGATTAAATAATCTATCTCTTCTCCCCGAGACTGGGTATGTAGGGGCAACCCCCACTTAAGTTCCCCAAGTCCCTAAAATAGTGGCCGAACTGCAAATCGTGGGGAATTTCTCACCTACCTAGCTAAGAAAATTCAACAACAAGCCATAGAATATGTAAGTATAGTTTTCGTTTTTCCTATCTATGAATCTACGTTACTTTTTTGTTGTAATAATTTAATTAATTTATATATTTTTGCCTTAAAGTTTGAAGTTAGAAATTAAATAATTCTATTTCAAACCTTAAGCCAATAGTTAAAATTAAATCTTAAGTAATGGAAAGATCAAGAATCAAGCAAGCAATCTCTATGTGGTAACCTGAAAGACCAGCGATGACTTTGCTAGTCTTTTCAAAGGAACCCCACAGAGTTATGAAGTTTTCATTAAAAACTTCTAAAAAATGGCCCTAATCTAACCTGCCTACAATTCCCTACTCTACTTAAACTAAACTAGCCCTACGGCCATAGTCGTCACTGTCACGTCCGTTTTGAGGCTATTTTGCAAACCTTGCTGAGGGACACCGGAAGCCTACGGTTTATATGGTTCCGGGCCGACCGCACTGGTTTACACCTCGTCTCGGTTCGTATATCTTTGTCCAGTCCTGTCTTCTATATAACAATTAAAAACAATTTCAAATAAATTAATCGTGAAGACACAAAGGAAAAGGAGGGATCACAAGCCGTTTTCGCTCTTATTGAGGACGCCTAGGTAACAAACAAAACAAAAAAGCAACGTTTAGCTATAATCATTGCCGTGCAGGCCGTGGGCATCCCAATAAGCTTTTCGCCTCCTGCCAGAGAGGCTCATCAGTTGGGTTTCCGAAAATAAGTCTGTATATTTTGCACGTATGCATCCTATTGGAGTGAGCATAAGGCTTTACACTCCGAAGAAAATATGCAAAGGTATGTAGAAATTTTTTAGAAAATAGAGTGAGATTTTTGTTCAAAAATTTCCAAGTGGTTTTGGAGACTAACATCGTTTTCAATCACAAGTTTTGTATAAATATAGATATAAACATAAATATAAATATAAGTATAAATATAAACATAAACATAAATATACATAAAAATAAAGATATAAATATAAATATAAACATAAATATAAATACAAATATAAATATAAACATAAATATAAATATAAATATAAACATAAATATAAATATAAATAAAAACATAAAACATAAACATAAATATAAATATAAATATAAATATAAATATAAATATAAATATAAATATAAACATAAATATAAATATAAATATAAATATAAATATAAATATAAATATAAATATAAATATAAATATAAATATAAATATAAATATAAATATAAATATAAATATAAATATAAATATAAATATAAATATAAATATAAATATAAATATAAATATAAATATAAACATAAATATAAATATAAATATATAAGTATAGTTTTCGTTTTTCCTATCTATGAATCTACGTTACTTTTTGTTGTATTAATTTAATTAATTTATATATTTTTTGCCTTAAAGTTTGAAGTTAGAAATTAAATAATTCTATTTCAAACCTTAAGCCAATAGTTAAAATTAAATCTTAAGTAATGGAAAAATCAAGATCTCAAGCAAGCAATCTCTATGTGGTAACTTGAAAGACCAGCGATGACTTTGCTAGTCTTTTCAAAGGAACCCCATAGAGTTATGAAGTTTTCATTAAAAACTTCTAAAAAATGGCCCTAATCTAACCTGCCTACAATTCCCTACCCTACTTAAACTAAACTATAGAATATGTAAGTATAGTTTTCGTTTTTCCTATCTATGAATCTACGTTACTTTTTTGTTGTAATAATTTAATTAATTTATATATTTTTTGCCTTAAAGTTTGAAGTTAGAAATTAAATAATTCTATTTCAATCCTTAAGCCAATAGTTAAAATTAAATCTTAAGTAATGGAAAAATCAAGAATCAAGCAAGCAAAATCTATGTGGTAACTTGAAAGACCAGCGATGACTTTGCTAGTCTTTTCAAAGGAACCCCACAGAGTTATGAAGTTTTCATTAAAAACTTCTAAAAAATGGCCCTAATCTAACCTGCCTACAATTCCCTACTCTACTTAAACTAAACTAGCCCTACGGCCATAGTCGTCACTGTCACGTCCGTTTTGAGGCTATTTTGCAAACCTTGCTGAGGGACACCGGAAGCCTACGGTTTATATGGTTCCGGGCCGACCGCACTGGTTTACACCTCGTCTCGGTTCGTATATCTTTGTCCAGTCCTGTCTTCTATATAACAATTAAAAACAATTTCAAATAAATTAATCGTGAAGACACAAAGGAAAAGGAGGGATCACAAGCCGTTTTCGCTCTTATTGAAGACGCCTAGGTAACAAACAAAACAAAAAAGCAACGTTTAGCTATAATCATTGCCGTGCAGGCCGTGGGCATCCCAATAAGCTTTTCGCCTCCTGCCAGAGAGGCTCATCAGTTGGGTTTCCGAAAATAGTCTGTGTATTTTGCACGTATGCATCCTACTGGAGTGAGCATAAGGCTTTACACTCCGAAGAAAATATGCAAAGGTATGTAGAAATAGAGTGAGATTGTTCAAAAATTTTTCAAGTGTTTGAAAAACAAAAGTTAAATTTTATTTCCCGTGTATGGGTTGAGAATAATATTCATATAACCGTAAGTGTAAGCCGAACATAACCATAAATATAAATATAAATATAATTGTAAATATAAATATAAATATAAATACAAATATAAATATAAATATAAATATATAAATAAATAAATATATAAATATAAATATAAATATAAATATAAATATAAATATAAATATAAATATAAATATAAACATAAATATAAATACAAACATAAATATAAATACAAATATAAATATAAATGTAAATATAAATATAAATCAAGCATAACCATAAACATAAACATAAATATGAATATAAATATAAATATAAACACAAAAAAGTATAAATACAAACGTAAATATATATGAATATAAACATGAATATGTTGTAAACATACACAAACATATAAATATAAACATAAATTAAAATAGATATAACATAAAACATAATCATAAATATAAATGTGCATATAAATATAAATATAAACATAAAAATAAATAAATATAAATGTAAATATAAACATATGTGAATACGCTTAAAAACTAGGCTTTCAATACTCTACAATATCTTAGAAACTACTTACGGCTAATGCTCTGGAGGTTTAACGAGGTGTAACTCGTGACGACCAAAGCATAGTAGTAGGGGCACCTCCTGTATGTTTGGGATACGCCATCATCGCCGGCTCCGACACTGCAATACGCAATGTATTCAGTAACGCAGCCGATAACACAATAGCACATCGCCGCACACCAGTATGACGTACGTTATTGCTTCATGAGTGCCCATATAATGCAAAAAATTGTAACTTGTTTTTTGTTTTTTCTATTAGTATACTCTCGAAACTTGAAAATTGGAATTAACTATCCACGTTCAAGCCTCGAAAGTATTAAAAATATATTAAAATATATTAAAATATATGGGCTATACCATGGGCAATTACATACGTATGAATGTGGATATAGTCATTAGGACAGGTACGCGAGGTACTTTCACATTAAGCAGCCTTTCTGACCATCCACCAGACAGGGTCCTGGCTAACCTGCTTACTTTGATTAAATAATCTATTTCTTCTTCCCGAGACTGGGTATGTAGGGGCAACCCCCACTTAAGTTCCCCAAGTCCCTAAAATAGTGGCCGAACTGCAAATCGTGGGGAATTTCTCACCTACCTAGCTAAGAAAATTCAACAACAAGCCATAGAATATGTAAGTATAGTTTTCGTTTTTCCTATCTATGAATCTACGTTACTTTTTTGTTGTAATAATTTAATTAATTTATATATTTTTTGCCTTAAAGTTTGAAGTTAGAAATTAAATAATTCTATTTCAATCCTTAAGCCAATAGTTAAAATTAAATCTTAAGTAATGGAAAAATCAAGAATCAAGCAAGCAAAATCTATGTGGTAACTTGAAAGACCAGCGATGACTTTGCTAGTCTTTTCAAAGGAACCCCACAGAGTTATGAAGTTTTCATTAAAAACTTCTAAAAAATGGCCCTAATCTAACCTGCCTACAATTCCCTACTCTACTTAAACTAAACTAGCCCTACGGCCATAGTCGTCACTGTCACGTCCGTTTTGAGGCTATTTTGCAAACCTTGCTGAGGGACACCGGAAGCCTACGGTTTATATGGTTCCGGGCCGACCGCACTGGTTTACACCTCGTCTCGGTTCGTATATCTTTGTCCAGTCCTGTCTTCTATATAACAATTAAAAACAATTTCAAATAAATTAATCGTGAAGACACAAAGGAAAAGGAGGGATCACAAGCCGTTTTCGCTCTTATTGAAGACGCCTAGGTAACAAACAAAACAAAAAAGCAACGTTTAGCTATAATCATTGCCGTGCAGGCCGTGGGCATCCCAATAAGCTTTTCGCCTCCTGCCAGAGAGGCTCATCAGTTGGGTTTCCGAAAATAGTCTGTGTATTTTGCACGTATGCATCCTACTGGAGTGAGCATAAGGCTTTACACTCCGAAGAAAATATGCAAAGGTATGTAGAAATAGAGTGAGATTGTTCAAAAATTTTTCAAGTGTTTGAAAAACAAAAGTTAAATTTTATTTCCCGTGTATGGGTTGAGAATAATATTCATATAACCGTAAGTGTAAGCCGAACATAACCATAAATATAAATATAAATATAATTGTAAATATAAATATAAATATAAATACAAATATAAATATAAATATAAATATATAAATAAATAAATATATAAATATAAATATAAATATAAATATAAATATAAATATAAATATAAATATAAATATAAACATAAATATAAATACAAACATAAATATAAATACAAATATAAATATAAATGTAAATATAAATATAAATCAAGCATAACCATAAACATAAACATAAATATGAATATAAATATAAATATAAACACAAAAAAGTATAAATACAAACGTAAATATATATGAATATAAACATGAATATGTTGTAAACATACACAAACATATAAATATAAACATAAATTAAAATAGATATAACATAAAACATAATCATAAATATAAATGTGCATATAAATATAAATATAAACATAAAAATAAATAAATATAAATGTAAATATAAACATATGTGAATACGCTTAAAAACTAGGCTTTCAATACTCTACAATATCTTAGAAACTACTTACGGCTAATGCTCTGGAGGTTTAACGAGGTGTAACTCGTGACGACCAAAGCATAGTAGTAGGGGCACCTCCTGTATGTTTGGGATACGCCATCATCGCCGGCTCCGACACTGCAATACGCAATGTATTCAGTAACGCAGCCGATAACACAATAGCACATCGCCGCACACCAGTATGACGTACGTTATTGCTTCATGAGTGCCCATATAATGCAAAAAATTGTAACTTGTTTTTTGTTTTTTCTATTAGTATACTCTCGAAACTTGAAAATTGGAATTAACTATCCACGTTCAAGCCTCGAAAGTATTAAAAATATATTAAAATATATTAAAATATATGGGCTATACCATGGGCAATTACATACGTATGAATGTGGATATAGTCATTAGGACAGGTACGCGAGGTACTTTCACATTAAGCAGCCTTTCTGACCATCCACCAGACAGGGTCCTGGCTAACCTGCTTACTTTGATTAAATAATCTATTTCTTCTCCCCGAGACTGGGTATGTAGGGGCAACCCCCACTTAAGTTCCCCAAGTCCCTAAAATAGTGGCCGAACTGCAAATCGTGGGGAATTTCTCACCTACCTAGCTAAGAAAATTCAACAACAAGCCATAGAATATGTAAGTATAGTTTTCGTTTTTCCTATCTATGAATCTACGTTACTTTTTTGTTGTAATAATTTAATTAATTTATATATTTTTTGCCTTAAAGTTTGAAGTTAGAAATTAAATAATTCTATTTCAATCCTTAAGCCAATAGTTAAAATTAAATCTTAAGTAATGGAAAAATCAAGAATCAAGCAAGCAAAATCTATGTGGTAACTTGAAAGACCAGCGATGACTTTGCTAGTCTTTTCAAAGGAACCCCACAGAGTTATGAAGTTTTCATTAAAAACTTCTAAAAAATGGCCCTAATCTAACCTGCCTACAATTCCCTACTCTACTTAAACTAAACTAGCCCTACGGCCATAGTCGTCACTGTCACGTCCGTTTTGAGGCTATTTTGCAAACCTTGCTGAGGGACACCGGAAGCCTACGGTTTATATGGTTCCGGGCCGACCGCACTGGTTTACACCTCGTCTCGGTTCGTATATCTTTGTCCAGTCCTGTCTTCTATATAACAATTAAAAACAATTTCAAATAAATTAATCGTGAAGACACAAAGGAAAAGGAGGGATCACAAGCCGTTTTCGCTCTTATTGAAGACGCCTAGGTAACAAACAAAACAAAAAAGCAACGTTTAGCTATAATCATTGCCGTGCAGGCCGTGGGCATCCCAATAAGCTTTTCGCCTCCTGCCAGAGAGGCTCATCAGTTGGGTTTCCGAAAATAGTCTGTGTATTTTGCACGTATGCATCCTACTGGAGTGAGCATAAGGCTTTACACTCCGAAGAAAATATGCAAAGGTATGTAGAAATAGAGTGAGATTGTTCAAAAATTTTTCAAGTGTTTGAAAAACAAAAGTTAAATTTTATTTCCCGTGTATGGGTTGAGAATAATATTCATATAACCGTAAGTGTAAGCCGAACATAACCATAAATATAAATATAAATATAATTGTAAATATAAATATAAATATAAATACAAATATAAATATAAATATAAATATATAAATAAATAAATATATAAATATAAATATAAATATAAATATAAATATAAATATAAATATAAATATAAATATAAACATAAATATAAATACAAACATAAATATAAATACAAATATAAATATAAATGTAAATATAAATATAAATCAAGCATAACCATAAACATAAACATAAATATGAATATAAATATAAATATAAACACAAAAAAGTATAAATACAAACGTAAATATATATGAATATAAACATGAATATGTTGTAAACATACACAAACATATAAATATAAACATAAATTAAAATAGATATAACATAAAACATAATCATAAATATAAATGTGCATATAAATATAAATATAAACATAAAAATAAATAAATATAAATGTAAATATAAACATATGTGAATACGCTTAAAAACTAGGCTTTCAATACTCTACAATATCTTAGAAACTACTTACGGCTAATGCTCTGGAGGTTTAACGAGGTGTAACTCGTGACGACCAAAGCATAGTAGTAGGGGCACCTCCTGTATGTTTGGGATACGCCATCATCGCCGGCTCCGACACTGCAATACGCAATGTATTCAGTAACGCAGCCGATAACACAATAGCACATCGCCGCACACCAGTATGACGTACGTTATTGCTTCATGAGTGCCCATATAATGCAAAAAATTGTAACTTGTTTTTTGTTTTTTCTATTAGTATACTCTCGAAACTTGAAAATTGGAATTAACTATCCACGTTCAAGCCTCGAAAGTATTAAAAATATATTAAAATATATTAAAATATATGGGCTATACCATGGGCAATTACATACGTATGAATGTGGATATAGTCATTAGGACAGGTACGCGAGGTACTTTCACATTAAGCAGCCTTTCTGACCATCCACCAGACAGGGTCCTGGCTAACCTGCTTACTTTGATTAAATAATCTATTTCTTCTCCCCGAGACTGGGTATGTAGGGGCAACCCCCACTTAAGTTCCCCAAGTCCCTAAAATAGTGGCCGAACTGCAAATCGTGGGGAATTTCTCACCTACCTAGCTAAGAAAATTCAACAACAAGCCATAGAATATGTAAGTATAGTTTTCGTTTTTCCTATCTATGAATCTACGTTACTTTTTTGTTGTAATAATTTAATTAATTTATATATTTTTTGCCTTAAAGTTTGAAGTTAGAAATTAAATAATTCTATTTCAAACCTTAAGCCAATAGTTAAAATTAAATCTTAAGTAATGGAAAAATCAAGAATCAAGCAAGCAAAATCTATGTGGTAACTTGAAAGACCAGCGATGACTTTGCTAGTCTTTTCAAAGGAACCCCACAGAGTTATGAAGTTTTCATTAAAAACTTCTAAAAAATGGCCCTAATCTAACCTGCCTACAATTCCCTACTCTACTTAAACTAAACTAGCCCTACGGCCATAGTCGTCACTGTCACGTCCGTTTTGAGGCTATTTTGCAAACCTTGCTGAGGGACACCGGAAGCCTACGGTTTATATGGTTCCGGGCCGACCGCACTGGTTTACACCTCGTCTCGGTTCGTATATCTTTGTCCAGTCCTGTCTTCTATATAACAATTAAAAACAATTTCAAATAAATTAATCGTGAAGACACAAAGGAAAAGGAGGGATCACAAGCCGTTTTCGCTCTTATTGAAGACGCCTAGGTAACAAACAAAACAAAAAAGCAACGTTTAGCTATAATCATTGCCGTGCAGGCCGTGGGCATCCCAATAAGCTTTTCGCCTCCTGCCAGAGAGGCTCATCAGTTGGGTTTCCGAAAATAAGTCTGTATATTTTGCACGTATGCATCCTATTGGAGTGAGCATAAGGCTTTACACTCCGAAGAAAATATGCAAAGGTATGTAGAAATTTTTTAGAAATAGAGTGAGATTTTTGTTCAAAAATTTCCAAGTGGTTTTGGAGACTAACATCGTTTTCAATCACAAGTTTTGTATAAATATAGATATAAACATAAATATAAATATAAGTATAAATATAAACATAAACATAAATATACATAAAAAATAAAGATATAAATATAAATATAAATATAAACATAAATATAAACATAAATATAAAATAAAATAAATATAAATATAAATATAAACATAAATATAAATACAAATATAAATATAAACATAAATATAAATATAAATATAAATATAAACATAAATATAAATATAAACATAAATATAAATATAAATATAAATATAAATATAAATATAAATATAAATATAAATATAAATATAAATATAAATATAAATATAAATATAAATATAAATATAAATATAAATATAAATATAAATATAAATATAAATATAAACATAAATATAAATATAAATATAAATATAAATATAAATATAAATATAAATATAAATATAAACATAAATATAAATATAAATATAAATATAAATATAAATATAAATATAGACATACAGACATAAATATAAATATAGACATAGATATAAATATAGACATAAATATAGACCTATGTGAATGCGCTTAAAAACTAGGCTTCCAATACTCTACAATATCTTAGAAACTACTTATTGCTAATGCTCTGGAGGTTTGACGAGGTATAACTCGTGACGACCGGAGCATGGTAATAGGGGCACCTCCTGTATGTTTGGGATACGCCATCATCGCCGGCTCCGACACTGCAATACGCAATAGAATATGTAAGTATAGTTTTCGTTTTTCCTATCTATGAATCTACGTTACTTTTTTGTTGTAATAATTTAATTAATTTATATATTTTTGCCTTAAAGTTTGAAGTTAGAAATTAAATAATTCTATTTCAAACCTTAAGCCAATAGTTAAAATTAAATCTTAAGTAATGGAAAGATCAAGAATCAAGCAAGCAATCTCTATGTGGTAACTTAAAAGACCAGCGATGACTTTGCTAGTCTTTTCAAAGGAACCCCATAGAGTTATGAAGTTTTCATTAAAAACTTCTAAAAAATGGCCCTAATCTAACCTGCCTACAATTCCCTACTCTACTTAAACTAAACTAGCCCTACGGCCATAGTCGTCACTGTCACGTCCGTTTTGAGGCTATTTTGCAAACCTTGCTGAGGGACACCGGAAGCCTACGGTTTATATGGTTCCGGGCCGACTGCACTGGTTTACACCTCGTCTCAGTTCGAATATCTTTGTCCAGTCCTGTCTTCTATATAACAATTTCAAATAAATTAATCGTTGAAATTTTTAATCGTTGAAATTTTTTTTTTTTTTTTTTTTTTTTTTTTTTTTTTTTTTTTTTTTTTTTGTTTTTTTTTTTTTTTTTTTTTTTTTTAAGTGGTGAAGACACAAAGGAGATATCACAAGCCGTTTTCGCTCTTATTGAAGACGCCTAGGTAACAAACAAAACAAAAAAGCAACGTTTAGTTATAATCATTGCCGTGCAGGCCGTGGGCATCCCAATAAGCTTTTCGCCTCCTGCCAGAGAGGCTCATCAGTTGGGTTTCCGAAAATAAGTCTGTATATTTTGCACGTATGCATCCTACTGGAGTGAGCATAAGGCTTTACACTCCGAAGAAAATATGCAAAGGTATGTAGAAATTTTTAGAAATAGAGTGAGATTTTTGTTCAAAAATTTTCCAAGTGGTTTTGGAGACTAACATTGTTTTCAATCACAACTTTTCAATCACAAGTTTTGTATAAATATAGATATAAACATAAATATAAATATAAGTATAAATATAAACATAAACATAAATATACATAAAAATAAAGATATAAATATAAATATAAATATAAATATAAACATAAATATAAACATAAATATAAAATAAATATAAATATAAATATAAACATAAACATAAATACAAATATAAACATAAATATAAATATAAATATAAACATAAACATAAATATAAATAAAAACATAAACATAAATATAAATATAAATATAAATATAAATATAAATATAAATATAAATATAAATATAAATATAAATATAAATACAAATATAAACATAAATATAAATATAAACATAAATATAAATATAAATATAAATATAAACATAAATATAAATATAAATATAAATATAAATATAAACATAAATATAAATATAAATATAAATACAAATATAAATATAAATATAAACATAAACATAAATACAAATATAAATATAAATATAAATATAAACACAAATAGAAACATAAATATAAACATAAGTATAAACATAAATATAAATATAAATATAAATATAAATATAAATATAAATATATAAGTATAGTTTTCGTTTTTCCTATCTATGAATCTACGTTACTTTTTTGTTGTAATAATTTAATTAATTTATATATTTTTGCCTTAAAGTTTATTGAGAGGGTGTGTTTTGGTTTCCTAACTACAATTTTACGTTAATTATTTAAAAAGCTTAATAGTAAATTCCAGAGTTTGAAAAAATTGAACACAAACCTTGGAATTTAAATATAGAACTTTGAAAATTTTGAAATTAAAATTTAAAAATTTAAAAATTTTTTAAAAATTTTTTAAAAATTTTTTCGCGAACTCTGTGTGGTAATTCAAATGATCATCGAATAACTTGATGATCATTTTTCAAGCCACCCAGAGTTTTTTGGTTCTCATTGAAATTGAGAGAATAATAACGAGCCTATCTAAACCTGCCTAAAATTCCCTGACCTACTTAAAATTAACGCTAGCCCTGTGGCCACAGTCGTCACGGTCGCGTTAGTCAGTGGTGTTTGATACATGCGCAGTGTCTACGCACCCGATACCTAACTGGACGATATCAGGTCGGCACTAACGTCATGCCACCATGTCAGTCTCTGTCGGTCCGTGTGGGTCTCCGTAGTTCGTATTATAGTCTGTCACGTCCTGTCTGCTAAGTGATGAAAACAAAAACATTTCCTAAATAAATATGTAACCTTATATATGAATAAGAGAAGGAAAGAAGGAGGAATAGTGAGAAGGAAATAAAAAGGGGGTAAAATCACACCAAGTAAAAAATATATAAAAATATATAAAATATATATATAATATATATATATAAAATATATAATATATATATAAAATATATAAAATATATACATAATATATAATATATATAATATATATATAATATATATAACATGTAAGTATAGTTTTCGTTTTTCCTATCTATGAATCTACGTTACTTTTTGTTGTATTAATTTAATTAATTTATATATTTTTTGCCTTAAAGTTTGAAGTTAGAAATTAAATAATTCTATTTCAAACCTTAAGCCAATAGTTAAAATTAAATCTTAAGTAATGGAAAAATCAAGATCTCAAGCAAGCAATCTCTATGTGGTAACTTGAAAGACCAGCGATGACTTTGCTAGTCTTTTCAAAGGAACCCCATAGAGTTATGAAGTTTTCATTAAAAACTTCTAAAAAATGGCCCTAATCTAACCTGCCTACAATTCCCTACCCTACTTAAACTAAACTAGCCCTACGGCCATAGTCGTCACTGTCACGTCCGTTTTGAGGCTATTTTGCAAACCTTGCTGAGGGACACCGGAAGCCTACGGTTTATATGGTTCCGGGCCGACCGCACTGGTTTACACCTCGTCTCGGTTCTTATATCTTTGTCCAGTCCTGTCTTCTATATAACGATTAAAAACAATTTTAAAATAAATTAATCGTTGAAATTTTTTAAGTGGTGAAAGCACAAAGGAGAAGGAGAGATCACTAGCAGTTCTCGCTCTTATTGAAGACGCCTAGGTAACAAACAAAACAAAAAGCAACGTTTATCTATAATCATTGCCGTGCAGGCCGTGGGCATCCCAATAAGCTTTTCGCCCCCTGCCAGAGAGGCTCATCAGTTGGGTTTCCGAAAATAGTCTGTGTATTTAGCACGTATGCATCCTACTGGAGTGAGCATAAGGCTTTACACTCCGAAGAAAATATGCAAAGGTATGTAGAAATAGAGTGAGATTGTTCAAAAATTTTTCAAGTGTTTGAAAAACAAAAGTTAAATTTTATTTCCCGTGTATGGGTTGAGAATAATATTCATATAACCGTAAGTGTAAGCCGAACATAACCATAAATATAAATATAAATATAATTGTAAATATAAATATAAATATAAATACAAATATAAATATAAATATAAATATATAAATAAATAAATATATAAATATAAATATAAATATAAATATAAATATAAATATAAATATAAACATAAATATAAATACAAACATAAATATAAATACAAATACAAATACAAATGTAAATATAAATATAAATCAAGCATAACCATAAACATAAACATAAATATGAATATAAATATAAATATAAATATAAACACAAAAAAGTATAAATACAAACGTAAATATATATGAATATAAACATGAATATGTTGTAAACATACACAAACATATAAATATAAACATAAATTAAAATAGATATAACATAAAACATAATCATAAATATAAATGTGCATATAAATATAAATATAAACATAAAAATAAATAAATATAAATGTAAATATAAACATATGTGAATACGCTTAAAAACTAGGCTTTCAATACTCTACAATATCTTAGAAACTACTTACGGCTAATGCTCTGGAGGTTTAACGAGGTGTAACTCGTGACGACCAAAGCATAGTAGTAGGGGCACCTCCTGTATGTTTGGGATACGCCATCATCGCCGGCTCCGACACTGCAATACGCAATGTATTTAGTACCGCAGCCGATAACACAATAGCACATCGCCGCACACCAGTATGACGCACGTTATTGCTTCATGAGTGCCCACATATTGCAAAAAATTGTAACTTGTTTTTTGTTTTTTCTATTAGTATACTCTCGAAACTTGAAAATTGGAATTAACTATCCACGTTCAAGCCTCGAAAGTATTAAAAATATATTAAAATATATTAAAATATATGGGCTATACCATGGGCAATTACATACGTATGAATGTGGATATAGTCATTAGGACAGGTACGCGAGGTACTTTCACATTAAGCAGCCTTTCTGACCATCCACCAGACAGGGTCCTGGCTAACCTGCTTACATTAAATAAATTGAATAAACTATCTCTTCTCCCCGAGACTGGGTATGTAGGGGCAACCCCCACTTAAGTTCCCCAAGTCCCTAAACTAGTGGCCGAGCTGCCAATCGTGGGGAATTTCTCACCTACCTAGCTAAGAAAATTCAACAACAAGCCATAGAATATGTAAGTATAGTTTTCGTTTTTCCTATCTATGAATCTACGTTACTTTTTGTTGTATTAATTTAATTAATTTATATATTTTTTGCCTTAAAGTTTGAAGTTAGAAATTAAATAATTCTATTTCAAACCTTAAGCCAATAGTTAAAATTAAATCTTAAGTAATGGAAAAATCAAGATCTCAAGCAAGCAATCTCTATGTGGTAACTTGAAAGACCAGCGATGACTTTGCTAGTCTTTTCAAAGGAACCCCATAGAGTTATGAAGTTTTCATTAAAAACTTCTAAAAAATGGCCCTAATCTAACCTGCCTACAATTCCCTACCCTACTTAAACTAAACTAGCCCTACGGCCATAGTCGTCACTGTCACGTCCGTTTTGAGGCTATTTTGCAAACCTTGCTGAGGGACACCGGAAGCCTACGGTTTATATGGTTCCGGGCCGACCGCACTGGTTTACACCTCGTCTCGGTTCTTATATCTTTGTCCAGTCCTGTCTTCTATATAACGATTAAAAACAATTTTAAAATAAATTAATCGTTGAAATTTTTTTAAGTGGTGAAAGCACAAAGGAGAAGGAGAGATCACTAGCAGTTCTCGCTCTTATTGAAGACGCCTAGGTAACAAACAAAACAAAAAGCAACGTTTATCTATAATCATTGCCGTGCAGGCCGTGGGCATCCCAATAAGCTTTTCGCCCCCTGCCAGAGAGGCTCATCAGTTGGGTTTCCGAAAATAGTCTGTGTATTTAGCACGTATGCATCCTACTGGAGTGAGCATAAGGCTTTACACTCCGAAGAAAATATGCAAAGGTATGTAGAAATAGAGTGAGATTGTTCAAAAATTTTTCAAGTGTTTGAAAAACAAAAGTTAAATTTTATTTCCCGTGTATGGGTTGAGAATAATATTCATATAACCGTAAGTGTAAGCCGAACATAACCATAAATATAAATATAAATATAATTGTAAATATAAATATAAATATAAATACAAATATAAATATAAATATAAATATATAAATAAATAAATATATAAATATAAATATAAATATAAATATAAATATAAATATAAATATAAACATAAATATAAATACAAACATAAATATAAATACAAATACAAATACAAATGTAAATATAAATATAAATCAAGCATAACCATAAACATAAACATAAATATGAATATAAATATAAATATAAATATAAACACAAAAAAGTATAAATACAAACGTAAATATATATGAATATAAACATGAATATGTTGTAAACATACACAAACATATAAATATAAACATAAATTAAAATAGATATAACATAAAACATAATCATAAATATAAATGTGCATATAAATATAAATATAAACATAAAAATAAATAAATATAAATGTAAATATAAACATATGTGAATACGCTTAAAAACTAGGCTTTCAATACTCTACAATATCTTAGAAACTACTTACGGCTAATGCTCTGGAGGTTTAACGAGGTGTAACTCGTGACGACCAAAGCATAGTAGTAGGGGCACCTCCTGTATGTTTGGGATACGCCATCATCGCCGGCTCCGACACTGCAATACGCAATGTATTTAGTACCGCAGCCGATAACACAATAGCACATCGCCGCACACCAGTATGACGTACGTTATTGCTTCATGAGTGCCCATATATTGCAAAAAATTGTAACTTGTTTTTTGTTTTTTCTATTAGTATACTCTCGAAACTTGAAAATTGGAATTAACTATCCACGTTCAAGCCTCGAAAGTATTAAAAATATATTAAAATATATTAAAATATATGGGCTATACCATGGGCAATTACATACGTATGAATGTGGATATAGTCATTAGGACAGGTACGCGAGGTACTTTCACATTAAGCAGCCTTTCTGACCATCCACCAGACAGGGTCCTGGCTAACCTGCTTACATTAAATAAATTGAATAAACTATCTCTTCTCCCCGAGACTGGGTATGTAGGGGCAACCCCCACTTAAGTTCCCCAAGTCCCTAAACTAGTGGCCGAGCTGCCAATCGTGGGGAATTTCTCACCTACCTAGCTAAGAAAATTCAACAACAAGCCATAGAATATGTAAGTATAGTTTTCGTTTTTCCTATCTATGAATCTACGTTACTTTTTGTTGTATTAATTTAATTAATTTATATATTTTTTGCCTTAAAGTTTGAAGTTAGAAATTAAATAATTCTATTTCAAACCTTAAGCCAATAGTTAAAATTAAATCTTAAGTAATGGAAAAATCAAGATCTCAAGCAAGCAATCTCTATGTGGTAACTTGAAAGACCAGCGATGACTTTGCTAGTCTTTTCAAAGGAACCCCATAGAGTTATGAAGTTTTCATTAAAAACTTCTAAAAAATGGCCCTAATCTAACCTGCCTACAATTCCCTACCCTACTTAAACTAAACTAGCCCTACGGCCATAGTCGTCACTGTCACGTCCGTTTTGAGGCTATTTTGCAAACCTTGCTGAGGGACACCGGAAGCCTACGGTTTATATGGTTCCGGGCCGACCGCACTGGTTTACACCTCGTCTCGGTTCTTATATCTTTGTCCAGTCCTGTCTTCTATATAACGATTAAAAACAATTTTAAAATAAATTAATCGTTGAAATTTTTTAAGTGGTGAAAGCACAAAGGAGAAGGAGAGATCACTAGCAGTTCTCGCTCTTATTGAAGACGCCTAGGTAACAAACAAAACAAAAAGCAACGTTTATCTATAATCATTGCCGTGCAGGCCGTGGGCATCCCAATAAGCTTTTCGCCCCCTGCCAGAGAGGCTCATCAGTTGGGTTTCCGAAAATAGTCTGTGTATTTAGCACGTATGCATCCTACTGGAGTGAGCATAAGGCTTTACACTCCGAAGAAAATATGCAAAGGTATGTAGAAATAGAGTGAGATTGTTCAAAAATTTTTCAAGTGTTTGAAAAACAAAAGTTAAATTTTATTTCCCGTGTATGGGTTGAGAATAATATTCATATAACCGTAAGTGTAAGCCGAACATAACCATAAATATAAATATAAATATAATTGTAAATATAAATATAAATATAAATACAAATATAAATATAAATATAAATATATAAATAAATAAATATATAAATATAAATATAAATATAAATATAAATATAAATATAAATATAAACATAAATATAAATACAAACATAAATATAAATACAAATACAAATACAAATGTAAATATAAATATAAATCAAGCATAACCATAAACATAAACATAAATATGAATATAAATATAAATATAAATATAAACACAAAAAAGTATAAATACAAACGTAAATATATATGAATATAAACATGAATATGTTGTAAACATACACAAACATATAAATATAAACATAAATTAAAATAGATATAACATAAAACATAATCATAAATATAAATGTGCATATAAATATAAATATAAACATAAAAATAAATAAATATAAATGTAAATATAAACATATGTGAATACGCTTAAAAACTAGGCTTTCAATACTCTACAATATCTTAGAAACTACTTACGGCTAATGCTCTGGAGGTTTAACGAGGTGTAACTCGTGACGACCAAAGCATAGTAGTAGGGGCACCTCCTGTATGTTTGGGATACGCCATCATCGCCGGCTCCGACACTGCAATACGCAATGTATTTAGTACCGCAGCCGATAACACAATAGCACATCGCCGCACACCAGTATGACGTACGTTATTGCTTCATGAGTGCCCACATATTGCAAAAAATTGTAACTTGTTTTTTGTTTTTTCTATTAGTATACTCTCGAAACTTGAAAATTGGAATTAACTATCCACGTTCAAGCCTCGAAAGTATTAAAAATATATTAAAATATATTAAAATATATGGGCTATACCATGGGCAATTACATACGTATGAATGTGGATATAGTCATTAGGACAGGTACGCGAGGTACTTTCACATTAAGCAGCCTTTCTGACCATCCACCAGACAGGGTCCTGGCTAACCTGCTTACATTAAATAAATTGAATAAACTATCTCTTCTCCCCGAGACTGGGTATGTAGGGGCAACCCCCACTTAAGTTCCCCAAGTCCCTAAACTAGTGGCCGAGCTGCCAATCGTGGGGAATTTCTCACCTACCTAGCTAAGAAAATTCAACAACAAGCCATAGAATATGTAAGTATAGTTTTCGTTTTTCCTATCTATGAATCTACGTTACTTTTTGTTGTATTAATTTAATTAATTTATATATTTTTTGCCTTAAAGTTTGAAGTTAGAAATTAAATAATTCTATTTCAAACCTTAAGCCAATAGTTAAAATTAAATCTTAAGTAATGGAAAAATCAAGATCTCAAGCAAGCAATCTCTATGTGGTAACTTGAAAGACCAGCGATGACTTTGCTAGTCTTTTCAAAGGAACCCCATAGAGTTATGAAGTTTTCATTAAAAACTTCTAAAAAATGGCCCTAATCTAACCTGCCTACAATTCCCTACCCTACTTAAACTAAACTAGCCCTACGGCCATAGTCGTCACTGTCACGTCCGTTTTGAGGCTATTTTGCAAACCTTGCTGAGGGACACCGGAAGCCTACGGTTTATATGGTTCCGGGCCGACCGCACTGGTTTACACCTCGTCTCGGTTCTTATATCTTTGTCCAGTCCTGTCTTCTATATAACGATTAAAAACAATTTTAAAATAAATTAATCGTTGAAATTTTTTAAGTGGTGAAAGCACAAAGGAGAAGGAGAGATCACTAGCAGTTCTCGCTCTTATTGAAGACGCCTAGGTAACAAACAAAACAAAAAGCAACGTTTATCTATAATCATTGCCGTGCAGGCCGTGGGCATCCCAATAAGCTTTTCGCCCCCTGCCAGAGAGGCTCATCAGTTGGGTTTCCGAAAATAGTCTGTGTATTTAGCACGTATGCATCCTACTGGAGTGAGCATAAGGCTTTACACTCCGAAGAAAATATGCAAAGGTATGTAGAAATAGAGTGAGATTGTTCAAAAATTTTTCAAGTGTTTGAAAAACAAAAGTTAAATTTTATTTCCCGTGTATGGGTTGAGAATAATATTCATATAACCGTAAGTGTAAGCCGAACATAACCATAAATATAAATATAAATATAATTGTAAATATAAATATAAATATAAATACAAATATAAATATAAATATAAATATATAAATAAATAAATATATAAATATAAATATAAATATAAATATAAATATAAATATAAATATAAACATAAATATAAATACAAACATAAATATAAATACAAATACAAATACAAATGTAAATATAAATATAAATCAAGCATAACCATAAACATAAACATAAATATGAATATAAATATAAATATAAATATAAACACAAAAAAGTATAAATACAAACGTAAATATATATGAATATAAACATGAATATGTTGTAAACATACACAAACATATAAATATAAACATAAATTAAAATAGATATAACATAAAACATAATCATAAATATAAATGTGCATATAAATATAAATATAAACATAAAAATAAATAAATATAAATGTAAATATAAACATATGTGAATACGCTTAAAAACTAGGCTTTCAATACTCTACAATATCTTAGAAACTACTTACGGCTAATGCTCTGGAGGTTTAACGAGGTGTAACTCGTGACGACCAAAGCATAGTAGTAGGGGCACCTCCTGTATGTTTGGGATACGCCATCATCGCCGGCTCCGACACTGCAATACGCAATGTATTTAGTACCGCAGCCGATAACACAATAGCACATCGCCGCACACCAGTATGACGTACGTTATTGCTTCATGAGTGCCCATATATTGCAAAAAATTGTAACTTGTTTTTTGTTTTTTCTATTAGTATACTCTCGAAACTTGAAAATTGGAATTAACTATCCACGTTCAAGCCTCGAAAGTATTAAAAATATATTAAAATATATTAAAATATATGGGCTATACCATGGGCAATTACATACGTATGAATGTGGATATAGTCATTAGGACAGGTACGCGAGGTACTTTCACATTAAGCAGCCTTTCTGACCATCCACCAGACAGGGTCCTGGCTAACCTGCTTACATTAAATAAATTGAATAAACTATCTCTTCTCCCCGAGACTGGGTATGTAGGGGCAACCCCCACTTAAGTTCCCCAAGTCCCTAAACTAGTGGCCGAGCTGCCAATCGTGGGGAATTTCTCACCTACCTAGCTAAGAAAATTCAACAACAAGCCATAGAATATGTAAGTATAGTTTTCGTTTTTCCTATCTATGAATCTACGTTACTTTTTGTTGTATTAATTTAATTAATTTATATATTTTTTGCCTTAAAGTTTGAAGTTAGAAATTAAATAATTCTATTTCAAACCTTAAGCCAATAGTTAAAATTAAATCTTAAGTAATGGAAAAATCAAGATCTCAAGCAAGCAATCTCTATGTGGTAACTTGAAAGACCAGCGATGACTTTGCTAGTCTTTTCAAAGGAACCCCATAGAGTTATGAAGTTTTCATTAAAAACTTCTAAAAAATGGCCCTAATCTAACCTGCCTACAATTCCCTACCCTACTTAAACTAAACTAGCCCTACGGCCATAGTCGTCACTGTCACGTCCGTTTTGAGGCTATTTTGCAAACCTTGCTGAGGGACACCGGAAGCCTACGGTTTATATGGTTCCGGGCCGACCGCACTGGTTTACACCTCGTCTCGGTTCTTATATCTTTGTCCAGTCCTGTCTTCTATATAACGATTAAAAACAATTTTAAAATAAATTAATCGTTGAAATTTTTTAAGTGGTGAAAGCACAAAGGAGAAGGAGAGATCACTAGCAGTTCTCGCTCTTATTGAAGACGCCTAGGTAACAAACAAAACAAAAAGCAACGTTTATCTATAATCATTGCCGTGCAGGCCGTGGGCATCCCAATAAGCTTTTCGCCCCCTGCCAGAGAGGCTCATCAGTTGGGTTTCCGAAAATAGTCTGTGTATTTTGCACGTATGCATCCTACTGGAGTGAGCATAAGGCTTTACACTCCGAAGAAAATATGCAAAGGTATGTAGAAATAGAGTGAGATTGTTCAAAAATTTTTCAAGTGTTTGAAAAACAAAAGTTAAATTTTATTTCCCGTGTATGGGTTGAGAATAATATTCATATAACCGTAAGTGTAAGCCGAACATAACCATAAATATAAATATAAATATAATTGTAAATATAAATATAAATATAAATACAAATATAAATATAAATATAAATATATAAATAAATAAATATATAAATATAAATATAAATATAAATATAAATATAAATATAAATATAAACATAAATATAAATACAAACATAAATATAAATACAAATATAAATATAAATGTAAATATAAATATAAATCAAGCATAACCATAAACATAAACATAAATATGAATATAAATATAAATATAAATATAAACACAAAAAAGTATAAATACAAACGTAAATATATATGAATATAAACATGAATATGTTGTAAACATACACAAACATATAAATATAAACATAAATTGAAATAGATATAACATAAAACATAATCATAAATATAAATGTGCATATAAATATAAACATAAACATAAATAAATTCAAATGTAAATATAAACATATGTGAATACACTTAAAAACTAGGCTTTCAATACTCTACAATATCTTAGAAACTACTTACGGCTAATGCTCTGGAGGTTTAACGAGGTGTAACTCGTGACGACCAAAGCATAGTAGTAGGGGCACCTCCTGTATGTTTGGGATACGCCATCATCGCCGGCTCCGACACTGCAATACGCAATGTATTTAGTACCGCAGCCGATAACACAATAGCACATCGCCGCACACCAGTATGACGTACGTTATTGCTTCATGAGTGCCCATATATTGCAAAAAATTGTAACTTGTTTTTTGTTTTTTCTATTAGTATACTCTCGAAACTTGAAAATTGGAATTAACTATCCACGTTCAAGCCTCGAAAGTATTAAAAATATATTAAAATATATTAAAATATATGGGCTATACCATGGGCAATTACATACGTATGAATGTGGATATAGTCATTAGGACAGGTACGCGAGGTACTTTCACATTAAGCAGCCTTTCTGACCATCCACCAGACAGGGTCCTGGCTAACCTGCTTACATTAAATAAATTGAATAAACTATCTCTTCTCCCCGAGACTGGGTATGTAGGGGCAACCCCCACTTAAGTTCCCCAAGTCCCTAAACTAGTGGCCGAGCTGCCAATCGTGGGGAATTTTTCACCTACCTAGCTAAGAAAATTCAACAACAAGCCATAGAATATGTAAGTATAGTTTTCGTTTTTCCTATCTATGAATCTACGTTACTTTTTGTTGTATTAATTTAATTAATTTATATAATTTTGCCTTAAAGTTTGAAGTTAGAAATTAAATAATTCTATTTCAAACCTTAAGCCAATAGTTAAAATTAAATCTTAAGTAATGGAAAAATCAAGATCTCAAGCAAGCAATCTCTATGTGGTAACTTGAAAGACCAGCGATGACTTTGCTAGTCTTTTCAAAGGAACCCCATAGAGTTATGAAGTTTTCATTAAAAACTTCTAAAAAATGGCCCTAATCTAACCTGCCTACAATTCCCTACCCTACTTAAACTAAACTAGCCCTACGGCCATAGTCGTCACTGTCACGTCCGTTTTGAGGCTATTTTGCAAACCTTGCTGAGGGACACCGGAAGCCTACGGTTTATATGGTTCCGGGCCGACCGCACTGGTTTACACCTCGTCTCGGTTCTTATATCTTTGTCCAGTCCTGTCTTCTATATAACAATTAAAACAATTTTAAAATAAATTAATCGTTGAAATTTTTAAGTGGTGAAAGCACAAAGGAGAAGGAGAGATCACTAGCAGTTCTCGCTCTTATTGAAGACGCCTAGGTAACAAACAAAACAAAAAGCAACGTTTATCTATAATCATTGCCGTGCAGGCCGTGGGCATCCCAATAAGCTTTTCGCCCCCTGCCAGAGAGGCTCATCAGTTGGGTTTCCGAAAATAGTCTGTGTATTTAGCACGTATGCATCCTACTGGAGTGAGCATAAGGCTTTACACTCCGAAGAAAATATGCAAAGGTATGTAGAAATAGAGTGAGATTGTTCAAAAATTTTTCAAGTGTTTGAAAAACAAAAGTTAAATTTTATTTCCCGTGTATGGGTTGAGAATAATATTCATATAACCGTAAGTGTAAGCCGAACATAACCATAAATACTATGGTTGTTTTGTCCTAGCTAGCTTGATTTTAAGGTTTAAAAGTGTGAAAGTAAAGAAATCCTATTACCCTAAGCATATGGTTGGCTTACTATACGGAGTGAGGACAGTCAGTGTACTGTTTCTAACTCCTCTTAGGCAACAACCATATTTACGAAGGCTGCTTAAAGGAATTACGTAAATACCTCACCTGGATGGCCTGTCAGTCTGTCTTCCGTACGTGACAACAAAAAACTGTCCCGTTGTACCTATAGGTCACTTCACCTACTAATGTCTCCCCACATTTCTAATATAACACTTAGGAAATGTCTAACTAACAGTCATCATACTCTATTTTGCAAATATATAAAATACATAAAAATAAAAATAAAAATTAAAAATAGACATGTTAGTATGTTCGGCGGGGGTTTAAGAAAAAGGAAAAAATAATGGAAAAAATATTTTTTTATGGAAGACACCTAAAAACAAACAAAACAAAAAATAAAAAGTTTATTTAACATTTTCTGCCGTGTAGGCCGTAGGCATCCCAATAAACGTTTTTCGTCCTCTGCCAAAAGGACTCATCAGTTGGGATTTTCTTTTATTAAGAAGAGGAAAAAAAAACCACCAAATTTCAATATAGTACGGAAACCGTATTGAAAGCTGTAATGATGTGCACAAAGACGCATCAGGAGGAAGAAAAGTATTTCCGAAAAGAATTCTTTATTTAATGCAGGTAGGAAGTAGTGGACTGAGAAATATCTAAAAAAATAATATAAAATAAGATAAGTATCATACAAATAACTTATTTGTTTACACATGAACCAGCCATGAAGATGAATTTCTAAACAGATATTTTCAGTGTGCATAGCCAGAGCATGTGCATTTGTGTGACTTTCCCATGACTTGGAAAATCCAGTTGCCACACAAATACTTAGTCGTATGAAAAAAATAAGAGACATACAGTACGTAATTTGACCCGATTACCTGGGTTACCAGACAGCCATTCAATATGCCACAAACCAGGCCCAGGAAGATCATATACATATTTTATATATTATACAATGCTGCATACAAATATATATAACCGATACATCGTTATGGAATTTGTCACAGTGGACAACAGGAAACTAGCAATTCACCTATATTGGTGGATCACCGCGTTTCCCGCTCTCCCAGTGGACAATATACCCAGCCTACTATATACATAAACTCCAAAAACTTATTTGGCTATGTGATACTTTTGCTATAACTTAATATATAGATACGTGAAGGGTTGGGTGACTAACTAAGCTCGTAAAGTAGACGGTAAAGGTATATAGAGGAGTCGTCCCAGGTACACGTTTTATGTTTGTGACCCGTGGACGAGTCAACCAACACCCACCCCTCTTCACAAGCTATCATTCCAGTTTTCCCTGAGGTCCCCCTCCAGAGCCGAAGGATGCGTATCCCCCTGAACAATCCAGCCTCAGAGCCGTTGAAACATCCTTATCATATAATTTTGGGACCAATTGGCTCCAGAGCAAGCTGATGTTACGTATCCCGCGGAAGGAAGGTCCGCAGGGACCTCTCCCAGAAAACATGGAGGTATCCCCCTGAACAATCCAGCCTCAGAGCCGTTGAAACATCCTTATCGTATAATTTTGGGACCAATTGGCTCCAGAGTAAGCTGATGTTACGCATCCCGCGAAAGGAAGGTCCGCAGGGACCTCTCCCAGAAAACATGGAGGAGGAGGAACAGGAAAAAAATGGAAGTTTAGATTTCGTTTTCCCTATCTATGATTCTACGTTAATCTTTAGTTGTATTAATTTAATTAATTTTATATATAATTTTGTCTTAAAGTTTGAAGTTAGAAATTAAATAATTCTTTTTCAAACCTTAAGCCAATAGTTAAAATTAAATCTTAAGTAATGGAAAAAATCAAGATCTCAAGCAAGCAATCTCTATGTGGTAACTTGAAAGACCAGCGATGACTTTGCTAGTCTTTTCAAAGGAACCCCATAGAGTTATGAAGTTTTCATTAAAAACTTCTAAAAAATGGCCCTAATCTAACCTGCCTACAATTCCCTACCCTACTTAAACTAAACTAGCCCTACGGCCATAGTCGTCACTGTCACGTCCGTTTTGAGGCTATTTTGCAAACCTTGCTGAGGGACACCGGAAGCCTACGGTTTATATGGTTCCGGGCCGACCGCACTGGTTTACACCTCGTCTCGGTTCTTATATCTTTGTCCAGTCCTGTCTTCTATATAACGATTAAAAACAATTTTAAAATAAATTAATCGTTGAAATTTTTTAAGTGGTGAAAGCACAAAGGAGAAGGAGAGATCACTAGCAGTTCTCGCTCTTATTGAAGACGCCTAGGTAACAAACAAAACAAAAAAGCAACGTTTATCTATAATCATTGCCGTGCAGGCCGTGGGCATCCCAATAAGCTTTTCGCCTCCTGCCAGAGAGGCTCATCAGTTGGGTTTACGAAGATAGTCTGTATATTTTGCACGTATGCATCCTACTGGAGTGAGCATAAGGCTTTACACTCCGAAGAAAATATGCAAAGGTCTGTAGAAATATGTATGTATAAATAAGTATAAATAGAGTGAGATTTTTTTTGTTCAAGAATTTTTCAAGAATTTTTCAAGAATTTTTCAAGAAATAAACGTATTTAGTAAAGGTAATATAAGTAATATAAGTATCAAACTATAGGTTCTTTTAATCATTGTTTTGTTCGTGGTTTAATAATGTTTTCAGTTTAGTGTAAGTAATATGAGTATCAAACTATAAGTTCTTTATTCAGTGTTTTGTTCATGGTTTAATAATGTTTCCAGTTTAGTTTAAGTGTAGGTAATGGTTTGAGTATTCTTCTATACGTATTTTCTATACGTATTTTTTGTGTTGTGTTTCTCTATACGTTCTTTCGGTTTTTTTAATAAATGTCTACAGTTTTGTGTAGTTGGACGTAATGGTATAAGTAGTTCCCTATAAGTTTTTTAATAAGTGTCTTCAGTTTAGTTTAGTGTAATTGTACGTAAATGGTATACGTATTTCCCTGTGTTATAAATTAAGTGTATGTAATGGTATAGAATTTTTTATAATACAGTCATGATCTGTAAAATGTGGGACTTGCCTTTCCATCCGTGTTTTCCATGTGTAGAATGTGGGACTTGCCTTTCCGTCCGTGTTTTCCATGTGTAGGTTGTCAATGTTGTTCCTTTGGCTAACATCGATTGTGCCTTCCTGGATCACTTATTATAGTTGAGATATATATCTGTATTATCTTTGTTTCCACTACTTCATTTCCACTACATTTTATATCTTTAATTCCACTATTTTAATAATTCTATATTATCTTAGTTTCCACTACTTTATTTCCACTACATTTTATATCTTTCCACTACTTTAATAATTGAGAGATATATATCTGTATTATCATTATTTCCACTACTTTAATAATTGAGAGATATATATCTGTATTGTCATTATTTCCACTACTTTAATAATTGAGAGATATATATCTGTATTGTCATTATTTCCACTACTTTAATAATTGAGAGATATATATCTGTATTGTCATTATTTCCACTACTTTTTGTTACTGGATTCAATTTCAGGAATGTGAGGGAATATAAGTACCCTTTTTTGGTCATGTAGGGAGTAAGAATTCAATGTGTTCTTTGGATATTTAGCCAATGGTGTCTTTTTTGTATTCATGTGGATATTTTTGGCCTTCCAATAGCCAATGGTGTTTTTATTTTCATTGGGGTCTCTTTTTCATTGGTTGATGTGATGATTCTTCTTTTCTTTCTCTTCTTTTTATTGGCTGGCCTTTGGTTGATGTGATGATTCTTCTTTTCTTTCTCTTCTTTTTATTGGCTGGCCTTTTACCATGTGTGTATGTGTGTGTGCTTGTATAATCTTCATCATTCAGTAAGTGAGTTCCCTTTTACAATGTGTGTATGTGTGCGTGCTTGTGCAATCCTCATCATTCAGTAAGTGAGTTCACTGTATCTTCCTCAATATGTATTTCAATAGCTGTTTTTCTTTTCCTTTTTTTATCCATATTTTTGTTGTTGTATCTATATTTTGTTGTTGTTTTCATTTTGGAATTTGATTGTACGTTTTGTTTAGGAATTTCCATACGATTGTGAGTTTTATGGTGTCAGGATGAATATTGGGATGTGAGTTTATGGTGCCGGAATGTGAATATTGGGATGTTTCCTGGAAGGCTGGCAATATTTTTGAATGTGCAATCTTTTTCAGTTCCTTTTTTATGAGGTGTCATACTCATTAACGGATTGTATTGTTAAGTGAAGACATTTTATGGGAGTCTTTCATAACTCTAGTTTTGCGTGTTTTTATGTGTTAGATTTGGGAGGTATTGAAGGGTTGGGATTTTTTGAATATAGGTTGAGAAATAAAGTTTATGATCTCAAAAAAGGTGCATATCGGTGCGGGGTGGAAGGTATTGAATATGGGTTGAGAATAATATTCTTATAACCGTAAGTGTAAATCAAACATAACCATAAACATAAAATATATAAATATAGATATAAATATAAACATAAACATAAATATAAATATAAATATAAATATAAATACAAACATAAATATAAATATAAATATAAATATAAATATAAATATAAATATAAATATAAACATAAATATAAATATAAATATAAATATAAATATAAATATAAATATAAATATAAATATAAATATAAATATAAATATAAATATAAATATAAATATAAATATAAATATAAATATAAATATAAATATAAATACAAATATAAATATAAATATAAATATAAATATAAATATAAATATAAATATAAATATAAATATAAATATAAATATAAATATAAATATAAATATAAATATAAACATAAATATAAATATAAATATAAATATAAATATAAATATGAACATACATATAAATATAAACATAAATATAAATATAAACATAAATATAAACATAAATATAAACATAAATATAAATATAAATATAAATATAAACATAAATAAATATAAATGTAAATATAAACATATGTGAATACACTTAAAAACTAGGCTTTCAATACTCTACAATATCTTAGAAACTAACTTACGGCTAATGCTCTGGAGGTTTAACGAGGTGTAACTCGTGACGACCAAAGCATAGTAGTAGGGGCACCTCCTGTATGTTTGGGATACGCCATCATCGCCGGCTCCGACACTGCAATACGCAATGTATTTAGTAACGCAGCCGATAACACAATAGCACATCACCGCACACCAGTATGACGTACGTTATTGCTTCATGAGTGCCCATATAATGCAAAAAATTGTAACTTGTTTTTTGTTTTTTCTATTAGTATACTCTAGAAACTTGAAAATTGGAATTAACTATCCACGTTCAAGCCTCGAAAGTATTAAAATATATTAAAATATATTAAAATATATGGGTTATACCATGGGCAATTACATACGTATGAATGTGGATATAGTCATTAGGACAGGTACGCGAGGTACTTTCACATTAAGCAGCCTTTCTGACCATCCACCAGACAGGGTCCTGGCTAACCTGCTTACATTAATTAAATTTAATATTCTATCTCTTTTCCCCGAGACTGGGTATGTAGGGGCAACCCCCACTTAAGTTCCCCAAGTCCCTAAAATAGTGGCCGAGCTGCAAATCGTGGGGAATTTCTCACCTACCTAGCTAAGAAATTCAGCAACAACCCATAGAAAATGTAAGTTTAGATTTCGTTTTCCCTATCTATGATTCTACGTTAATCTTTAGTTGTATTAATTTAATTAATTTTATATATAATTTTGTCTTAAAGTTTGAAGTTAGAAATTAAATAATTCTTTTTCAAACCTTAAGCCAATAGTTAAAATTAAATCTTAAGTAATGGAAAAAATCAAGATGAAACAATCAATTGTGACCTAGCTAGCTTGATTTTATAATAGAATCTTTGACCCAGCTGGCTTGATTCTTTGAATGAAAAAATATTGTTGAATGAAAAAATATTTTTCAATCAATTTTACAGAATATCCCTGCATCTTCCGAGACACCTCAAGCCAAAAAAAGAAGAAAGAGATCTCCCATCAGCCAGGAGGCATCCCAAAGAAGATGTGAATCTTCAACGAGACGTTCAAAAGCTGCCAGATATTAGGCTCAACATTGTGCTATGTCGTCGCGTTTCAGCTTCAAGACGAGAATCTTCCGTATTTGAATCCAGCTAGACTGGTTTTTTTAAGAAACATTGGTTGAGTCCCTATTCCCTGAGCGTATAGATTGTTTTTTCGGGAGTGAGAGCATTTTAGAATTGCTTTCTAACTCACCAATAACGAATCTATACAATTTCTAACCTGCTTACGAAAATTACGTAAAATACCTACACCTGGATGGCCTGTCGGTCGCGGTAAGTACGTAATCCCGTTTTTTGTTTTGTCGGAAAGTGCCCAAAAATATGACGTTTATGTTAAAGGTGAAGCGCCATATGCGAAACACTCTCCGACGCAACATCAAACCGAAAAAGTCCGAAAGTTCGTCCCTTGTACCTAAAAAGTCGAATCCTACCTACTACAAACCCGCCCTTATTTCCAAAAAATTAACTGTTTGGAGAAATATATAAGCATATCGTCTTCTAACCTGTGTTTTTTTAAGTACAAAGTATATAAAGACATAATATACATAAATATATGTTAATGTATTGGAATGGGGAAAAGATAGCGAGAAAACAATATTTAAGGAAGAGAAAACAAATGGGAAAAATGGGAGGAAAAAAAATTAAATACGAAGAAAAAATATATAATACTAATGTAGGAGTATAAAAAGGTAATAGTTGTTTTTTTAAAAAACTGTTTTTTAGGAATTGTTTTTTCTTAAAGAATTTTTTAAGAGTTAAAATGTAAAAAAATTATTTGGAGACACCTAAAAACAAACAAAACAAAAATGAAAACTCTTTGTTTAAAAATCTGCCGTGTAGGCCGTGGGCTCACCAAGAAACGCTTTTCGTCCCCTGCCAAAGGGACTCTTCAGTTGGAATTCTTTTGAAAAAGAAAGAAATCTAAATTCAATATAGTTGGAACCATATTGAAGACTATGATGATGTGCTGCAAGAAAACACATCAGAATGGAGACAAATATTTTCTAAGAAAAAATATATGAGACAAATACTGAAAAAAATAGGAAGAAGAAGAAGAGATGAAAGCATGAAGCAAAAAAAATTTTTAAATGAAAATGGGGGTATATTTTATGGAAGTAGTGGAAAAAATAACAAAAATAACAAAAATAGGTTCTCAGTTTTGCCAGACGTCCTGGCATTGGCATTTTTAATGGGTGCACACTGCACGACAGTCGGAACTCTGGGATCACGCTCTTAATGAAGTCATATGACATTCCATTGGAAGCGCAGAAACTTAGTGCCCATTGTCGATTGCGGAGATAGGTCCTGAGAGTACCGTTGCCATTTGGAGCCAGAATAATTCGCGTGTTAGGCAGCAATTCGGATTTTCCGCAGACAGTTTAGAATCCCGCAACATACCTTTCCGCAATAGGACCCGCACCAAGTAGCGCCGCTCAATAGAATGCATCGCATAGAAGAGCGTGTGGGGTCTTGAAGATGCTGGCACCGGGCAAGCAATGTGCACAGCCAGCTAAGAGCATGCAGAAAAACATGACATCCGCCGACCACTGCCACAAAATCTACCTCCTCCGGAAGCACCGATGACATGCAGCCCGCTCGCCCATGCCAAAATGAGAGGGAATGTGCAGACTGAAAAACCTGTCATTCGTCCGTTCGTCAGTTGTAAGTTTTTTCACAGTCCAGAAAAAACAAACAAAATTACATCATCCTTTGGTCAAAAATGATGTCCTTAATAATATATAATTTGGGTGGGAAGGAGTCTTATGGGAAGTTGTTTACACAAAATAACCAAGTGTAGAACGTAGGTAGGAAGTTAGTGGACTGAGAAAATGTCAGAGAATAATATACAATAAGATAAGATAATAATACCGAATAGTATCTTTCAAATAACTTATTTTCTTACACATGAACCAGTCACGACAATGAAAATCTAAACAGATTTTTTCAGTGTGCATAACCAGAGCATGTGCATTTGTGTGACTTTCCTGACTTGGAAAAAATTTTTTGGTTGCCACACAAATACTTAGTCGTATAAAAGGATATACAAAGATACATATACTACGTAATTTGACGTGGTTTCCTGGGTTACCAGAGAGCCATTCAATATGCTATAATCCAGTCCCAGGAAGGTCGTAGACATATTTTTTCAAATATAGAATAAGATAATTTAATAATAATACTTATCCTTCGATTTTGTCGAAGTAGAAGTCGAGACAAACAGCAATCTGGATTGCCATTCCTCCCCACATTCTAGTGGACAATATACGTAGTTTATTTTTACGTAAATTCTAAATTTCTTTAGGTAAATGCTTTTACAATACCTTAATGGATAAATACTATTGAGGAGCTTAACTGAGCTCATAAAATAAGAGATTCGGGAAAGAAGAGGAGTCGGGCCAGGTCCACGTTTTTTATGGTGACCTGTGAACGAGTCCCTTCCCCCTTGTCTCCACCTCATAAGCTATCATCCTTCCAAGGCACCTCAAGGTAAAAAATAAGAGTCCCTTTGGCACATTCGACTGCAGAAAAAACGTTAAGACATTCTTCTTCTTAAAATGAATAAGAGTTATGTCACGCATTATGCTGGAAATGTTCCGAAAAAGGGAATCTTCCCATCACGCAAGAGGTATGCCAAATGAAGGATGTAAATCTTCCACGAGACGTCCACCAGCTGCCAGATATTAGGCTCACAAGGATAGACTGAGTACGTCAGCGCTTCAGATTTTTGACGGGGAACCTATTCGCCAATAACACTCAGTTCCCACCAGACTGGGTGTTAAATGGCATCCCGCCCCCGAAGTCCTCCATTATGTAAAAATATGGCCATCACTCCTATGGAGAATGGAGGATTTATCGCCTGCCTAAGCTAGGAAGCTATATTTAAGACGAAACAATCAATTGTGACCTAGCTAGCTTGATTTTATAATAGAATCTTTGACCCAGCTGGCTTGATTCTTTGAATGAAAAAATATTGTTGAATGAAAAAATATTTTTCAATCAATTTTACAGAATATCCCTGCATCTTCCGAGACACCTCAAGCCAAAAAAAGAAGAAAGAGATCTCCCATCAGCCAGGAGGCATCCCAAAGAAGATGTGAATCTTCAACGAGACGTTCAAAAGCTGCCAGATATTAGGCTCAACATTGTGCTATGTCGTCGCGTTTCAGCTTCAAGACGAGAATCTTCCGTATTTGAATCCAGCTAGACTGGTTTTTTTAAGAAACATTGGTTGAGTCCCTATTCCCTGAGCGTATAGATTGTTTTTTCGGGAGTGAGAGCATTTTAGAATTGCTTTCTAACTCACCAATAACGAATCTATACAATTTCTAACCTGCTTACGAAAATTACGTAAAATACCTACACCTGGATGGCCTGTCGGTCGCGGTAAGTACGTAATCCCGTTTTTTGTTTTGTCGGAAAGTGCCCAAAAATATGACGTTTATGTTAAAGGTGAAGCGCCATATGCGAAACACTCTCCGACGCAACATCAAACCGAAAAAGTCCGAAAGTTCGTCCCTTGTACCTAAAAAGTCGAATCCTACCTACTACAAACCCGCCCTTATTTCCAAAAAATTAACTGTTTGGAGAAATATATAAGCATATCGTCTTCTAACCTGTGTTTTTTTAAGTACAAAGTATATAAAGACATAATATACATAAATATATGTTAATGTATTGGAATGGGGAAAAGATAGCGAGAAAACAATATTTAAGGAAGAGAAAACAAATGGGAAAAATGGGAGGAAAAAAAATTAAATACGAAGAAAAAATATATAATACTAATGTAGGAGTATAAAAAGGTAATAGTTGTTTTTTTAAAAAACTGTTTTTTAGGAATTGTTTTTTCTTAAAGAATTTTTTAAGAGTTAAAATGTAAAAAAATTATTTGGAGACACCTAAAAACAAACAAAACAAAAATGAAAACTCTTTGTTTAAAAATCTGCCGTGTAGGCCGTGGGCTCACCAAGAAACGCTTTTCGTCCCCTGCCAAAGGGACTCTTCAGTTGGAATTCTTTTGAAAAAGAAAGAAATCTAAATTCAATATAGTTGGAACCATATTGAAGACTATGATGATGTGCTGCAAGAAAACACATCAGAATGGAGACAAATATTTTCTAAGAAAAAATATATGAGACAAATACTGAAAAAAATAGGAAGAAGAAGAAGAGATGAAAGCATGAAGCAAAAAAAATTTTTAAATGAAAATGGGGGTATATTTTATGGAAGTAGTGGAAAAAATAACAAAAATAACAAAAATAGGTTCTCAGTTTTGCCAGACGTCCTGGCATTGGCATTTTTAATGGGTGCACACTGCACGACAGTCGGAACTCTGGGATCACGCTCTTAATGAAGTCATATGACATTCCATTGGAAGCGCAGAAACTTAGTGCCCATTGTCGATTGCGGAGATAGGTCCTGAGAGTACCGTTGCCATTTGGAGCCAGAATAATTCGCGTGTTAGGCAGCAATTCGGATTTTCCGCAGACAGTTTAGAATCCCGCAACATACCTTTCCGCAATAGGACCCGCACCAAGTAGCGCCGCTCAATAGAATGCATCGCATAGAAGAGCGTGTGGGGTCTTGAAGATGCTGGCACCGGGCAAGCAATGTGCACAGCCAGCTAAGAGCATGCAGAAAAACATGACATCCGCCGACCACTGCCACAAAATCTACCTCCTCCGGAAGCACCGATGACATGCAGCCCGCTCGCCCATGCCAAAATGAGAGGGAATGTGCAGACTGAAAAACCTGTCATTCGTCCGTTCGTCAGTTGTAAGTTTTTTCACAGTCCAGAAAAAACAAACAAAATTACATCATCCTTTGGTCAAAAATGATGTCCTTAATAATATATAATTTGGGTGGGAAGGAGTCTTATGGGAAGTTGTTTACACAAAATAACCAAGTGTAGAACGTAGGTAGGAAGTTAGTGGACTGAGAAAATGTCAGAGAATAATATACAATAAGATAAGATAATAATACCGAATAGTATCTTTCAAATAACTTATTTTCTTACACATGAACCAGTCACGACAATGAAAATCTAAACAGATTTTTTCAGTGTGCATAACCAGAGCATGTGCATTTGTGTGACTTTCCTGACTTGGAAAAAATTTTTTGGTTGCCACACAAATACTTAGTCGTATAAAAGGATATACAAAGATACATATACTACGTAATTTGACGTGGTTTCCTGGGTTACCAGAGAGCCATTCAATATGCTATAATCCAGTCCCAGGAAGGTCGTAGACATATTTTTTCAAATATAGAATAAGATAATTTAATAATAATACTTATCCTTCGATTTTGTCGAAGTAGAAGTCGAGACAAACAGCAATCTGGATTGCCATTCCTCCCCACATTCTAGTGGACAATATACGTAGTTTATTTTTACGTAAATTCTAAATTTCTTTAGGTAAATGCTTTTACAATACCTTAATGGATAAATACTATTGAGGAGCTTAACTGAGCTCATAAAATAAGAGATTCGGGAAAGAAGAGGAGTCGGGCCAGGTCCACGTTTTTTATGGTGACCTGTGAACGAGTCCCTTCCCCCTTGTCTCCACCTCATAAGCTATCATCCTTCCAAGGCACCTCAAGGTAAAAAATAAGAGTCCCTTTGGCACATTCGACTGCAGAAAAAACGTTAAGACATTCTTCTTCTTAAAATGAATAAGAGTTATGTCACGCATTATGCTGGAAATGTTCCGAAAAAGGGAATCTTCCCATCACGCAAGAGGTATGCCAAATGAAGGATGTAAATCTTCCACGAGACGTCCACCAGCTGCCAGATATTAGGCTCACAAGGATAGACTGAGTACGTCAGCGCTTCAGATTTTTGACGGGGAACCTATTCGCCAATAACACTCAGTTCCCACCAGACTGGGTGTTAAATGGCATCCCGCCCCCGAAGTCCTCCATTATGTAAAAATATGGCCATCACTCCTATGGAGAATGGAGGATTTATCGCCTGCCTAAGCTAGGAAGCTATATTTAAGACGAAACAATCAATTGTGACCTAGCTAGCTTGATTTTATAATAGAATCTTTGACCCAGCTGGCTTGATTCTTTGAATGAAAAAATATTGTTGAATGAAAAAATATTTTTCAATCAATTTTACAGAATATCCCTGCATCTTCCGAGACACCTCAAGCCAAAAAAAGAAGAAAGAGATCTCCCATCAGCCAGGAGGCATCCCAAAGAAGATGTGAATCTTCAACGAGACGTTCAAAAGCTGCCAGATATTAGGCTCAACATTGTGCTATGTCGTCGCGTTTCAGCTTCAAGACGAGAATCTTCCGTATTTGAATACAGCTAGACTGGTTTTTTTAAGAAACATTGGTTGAGTCCCTATTCCCTGAGCGTATAGATTGTTTTTTCGGGAGTGAGAGCATTTTAGAATTGCTTTCTAACTCACCAATAACGAATCTATACAATTTCTAACCTGCTTACGAAAATTACGTAAAATACCTACACCTGGATGGCCTGTCGGTCGCGGTAAGTACGTAATCCCGTTTTTTGTTTTGTCGGAAAGTGCCCAAAAATATGACGTTTATGTTAAAGGTGAAGCGCCATATGCGAAACACTCTCCGACGCAACATCAAACCGAAAAAGTCCGAAAGTTCGTCCCTTGTACCTAAAAAGTCGAATCCTACCTACTACAAACCCGCCCTTATTTCCAAAAAATTAACTGTTTGGAGAAATATATAAGCATATCGTCTTCTAACCTGTGTTTTTTTAAGTACAAAGTATATAAAGACATAATATACATAAATATATGTTAATGTATTGGAATGGGGAAAAGATAGCGAGAAAACAATATTTAAGGAAGAGAAAACAAATGGGAAAAATGGGAGGAAAAAAAATTAAATACGAAGAAAAAATATATAATACTAATGTAGGAGTATAAAAAGGTAATAGTTGTTTTTTTAAAAAACTGTTTTTTAGGAATTGTTTTTTCTTAAAGAATTTTTTAAGAGTTAAAATGTAAAAAAATTATTTGGAGACACCTAAAAACAAACAAAACAAAAATGAAAACTCTTTGTTTAAAAATCTGCCGTGTAGGCCGTGGGCTCACCAAGAAACGCTTTTCGTCCCCTGCCAAAGGGACTCTTCAGTTGGAATTCTTTTGAAAAAGAAAGAAATCTAAATTCAATATAGTTGGAACCATATTGAAGACTATGATGATGTGCTGCAAGAAAACACATCAGAATGGAGACAAATATTTTCTAAGAAAAAATATATGAGACAAATACTGAAAAAAATAGGAAGAAGAAGAAGAGATGAAAGCATGAAGCAAAAAAAATTTTTAAATGAAAATGGGGGTATATTTTATGGAAGTAGTGGAAAAAATAACAAAAATAACAAAAATAGGTTCTCAGTTTTGCCAGACGTCCTGGCATTGGCATTTTTAATGGGTGCACACTGCACGACAGTCGGAACTCTGGGATCACGCTCTTAATGAAGTCATATGACATTCCATTGGAAGCGCAGAAACTTAGTGCCCATTGTCGATTGCGGAGATAGGTCCTGAGAGTACCGTTGCCATTTGGAGCCAGAATAATTCGCGTGTTAGGCAGCAATTCGGATTTTCCGCAGACAGTTTAGAATCCCGCAACATACCTTTCCGCAATAGGACCCGCACCAAGTAGCGCCGCTCAATAGAATGCATCGCATAGAAGAGCGTGTGGGGTCTTGAAGATGCTGGCACCGGGCAAGCAATGTGCACAGCCAGCTAAGAGCATGCAGAAAAACATGACATCCGCCGACCACTGCCACAAAATCTACCTCCTCCGGAAGCACCGATGACATGCAGCCCGCTCGCCCATGCCAAAATGAGAGGGAATGTGCAGACTGAAAAACCTGTCATTCGTCCGTTCGTCAGTTGTAAGTTTTTTCACAGTCCAGAAAAAACAAACAAAATTACATCATCCTTTGGTCAAAAATGATGTCCTTAATAATATATAATTTGGGTGGGAAGGAGTCTTATGGGAAGTTGTTTACACAAAATAACCAAGTGTAGAACGTAGGTAGGAAGTTAGTGGACTGAGAAAATGTCAGAGAATAATATACAATAAGATAAGATAATAATACCGAATAGTATCTTTCAAATAACTTATTTTCTTACACATGAACCAGTCACGACAATGAAAATCTAAACAGATTTTTTCAGTGTGCATAACCAGAGCATGTGCATTTGTGTGACTTTCCTGACTTGGAAAAAATTTTTTGGTTGCCACACAAATACTTAGTCGTATAAAAGGATATACAAAGATACATATACTACGTAATTTGACGTGGTTTCCTGGGTTACCAGAGAGCCATTCAATATGCTATAATCCAGTCCCAGGAAGGTCGTAGACATATTTTTTCAAATATAGAATAAGATAATTTAATAATAATACTTATCCTTCGATTTTGTCGAAGTAGAAGTCGAGACAAACAGCAATCTGGATTGCCATTCCTCCCCACATTCTAGTGGACAATATACGTAGTTTATTTTTACGTAAATTCTAAATTTCTTTAGGTAAATGCTTTTACAATACCTTAATGGATAAATACTATTGAGGAGCTTAACTGAGCTCATAAAATAAGAGATTCGGGAAAGAAGAGGAGTCGGGCCAGGTCCACGTTTTTTATGGTGACCTGTGAACGAGTCCTTTCCCCCTTGTCTCCACCTCATAAGCTATCATCCTTCCAAGGCACCTCAAGGTAAAAAATAAGAGTCCCTTTGGCACATTCGACTGCAGAAAAAACGTTAAGACATTCTTCTTCTTAAAATGAATAAGAGTTATGTCACGCATTATGCTGGAAATGTTCCGAAAAAGGGAATCTTCCCATCACGCAAGAGGTATGCCAAATGAAGGATGTAAATCTTCCACGAGACGTCCACCAGCTGCCAGATATTAGGCTCACAAGGATAGACTGAGTACGTCAGCGCTTCAGATTTTTGACGGGGAACCTATTCGCCAATAACACTCAGTTCCCACCAGACTGGGTGTTAAATGGCATCCCGCCCCCGAAGTCCTCCATTATGTAAAAATATGGCCATCACTCCTATGGAGAATGGAGGATTTATCGCCTGCCTAAGCTAGGAAGCTATATTTAAGACGAAACAATCAATTGTGACCTAGCTAGCTTGATTTTATAATAGAATCTTTGACCCAGCTGGCTTGATTCTTTGAATGAAAAAATATTGTTGAATGAAAAAATATTTTTCAATCAATTTTACAGAATATCCCTGCATCTTCCGAGACACCTCAAGCCAAAAAAAGAAGAAAGAGATCTCCCATCAGCCAGGAGGCATCCCAAAGAAGATGTGAATCTTCAACGAGACGTTCAAAAGCTGCCAGATATTAGGCTCAACATTGTGCTATGTCGTCGCGTTTCAGCTTCAAGACGAGAATCTTCCGTATTTGAATCCAGCTAGACTGGTTTTTTTAAGAAACATTGGTTGAGTCCCTATTCCCTGAGCGTATAGATTGTTTTTTCGGGAGTGAGAGCATTTTAGAATTGCTTTCTAACTCACCAATAACGAATCTATACAATTTCTAACCTGCTTACGAAAATTACGTAAAATACCTACATCTGGATGGCCTGTCGGTCGCGGTAAGTACGTAATCCCGTTTTTTGTTTTGTCGGAAAGTGCCCAAAAATATGACGTTTATGTTAAAGGTGAAGCGCCATATGCGAAACACTCTCCGACGCAACATCAAACCGAAAAAGTCCGAAAGTTCGTCCCTTGTACCTAAAAAGTCGAATCCTACCTACTACAAACCCGCCCTTATTTCCAAAAAATTAACTGTTTGGAGAAATATATAAGCATATCGTCTTCTAACCTGTGTTTTTTTAAGTACAAAGTATATAAAGACATAATATACATAAATATATGTTAATGTATTGGAATGGGGAAAAGATAGCGAGAAAACAATATTTAAGGAAGAGAAAACAAATGGGAAAAATGGGAGGAAAAAAAATTAAATACGAAGAAAAAATATATAATACTAATGTAGGAGTATAAAAAGGTAATAGTTGTTTTTTTAAAAAACTGTTTTTTAGGAATTGTTTTTTCTTAAAGAATTTTTTAAGAGTTAAAATGTAAAAAAATTATTTGGAGACACCTAAAAACAAACAAAACAAAAATGAAAACTCTTTGTTTAAAAATCTGCCGTGTAGGCCGTGGGCTCACCAAGAAACGCTTTTCGTCCCCTGCCAAAGGGACTCTTCAGTTGGAATTCTTTTGAAAAAGAAAGAAATCTAAATTCAATATAGTTGGAACCATATTGAAGACTATGATGATGTGCTGCAAGAAAACACATCAGAATGGAGACAAATATTTTCTAAGAAAAAATATATGAGACAAATACTGAAAAAAATAGGAAGAAGAAGAAGAGATGAAAGCATGAAGCAAAAAAAATTTTTAAATGAAAATGGGGGTATATTTTATGGAAGTAGTGGAA